>JAHWFP010204905.1:23524-34919 GCA_023313725.1 Lithobius niger | reverse complement strand
AATAAGCCTTTATAAAAACTTTGCATACAAAGGTAACTATAGACGAACCCGTCCAAATGGCGCCACGAGCACGGGAGAATAGAAGCTTCCGGTCCAGAACTGTCGTATCGCGTGCGTTTCAGGGAAACCAAAACATACCTACTTTTTGCGTTGCGTGTGGCTGTACCAACAAAGCTGGGACGGATTTTATCTTCCCGGCTGAGGTCTCTTTCCCTACTAACATCACCCAATTGAAATATGTGTGCAAACGTTGTTAATAGGCAAACTTCATGGTCCTACTTTGCTCTGCTTATTTCGTAACAAGTCGACGTCATAACATTTTGTTTAAGCTGAGAAAAAATACTACTCTGAGACAAGTTTTTTTTTAAACTTATTTTAGGACACCGTTCTAATGATGCTAGTCATCCGAATTGGGTTCCTTATATAAAAAAAAATGCTCCATGAAAAAATTGGCGAAGAGAAACAAAATGAAAACTTGTATTTTTCTCAAGAGAGCGTTTATCGTATTATGTGTCCTTCTTCCTAAACTTGCTAAATGGGACTGTAGATTTACTGTTTTAATCTAACACGATTTGTGCACGTTTATGCCCACTTCTCACTGCCAATTGCAAAGGTAATTCTCGTAAGATTTCTCCTATCTTTCGACTTTTACAGTCTGAATTTGCTTGTTCCTTTCTGCATAAGAATGAACAGCGGAGTTACTACTTCTTGCTTGTCTACCACCAGCTCGCTTACTGTGAATGATGATGAATTTTTTGCTTGCATCGCGGAACACCATGTTTTGTTGCCCAACCCAACCATTTTAGGTGATTTTAATCTGCCCACTGTTAACTGAGATAAGAGAGTTCCAGACAGAGCTAATGTCTCGCGTATGCTTCATGTATTAAACAACTGAGGTTCATCAGTTGGTTGAATTCCCAACTCGCGAAAACGACAAATGGCAATTGGTAAATTTCGTACCAGTGATCATAACATTGTCCGTTGCAATATGAATGCTGAACCAAAACCTTCTAGTAAGGTCAAAGTCAACTTTGATTATCAGTTGACATATGAAGTTCTTTTGGCGAAAATTAGTACTCTAAATTTAGGAAAAATTCTCTGTGTTGATGCTTGGAAATATTTTTGTGGCTGTTTAGAAGAAGAAATTGATCTATGTCGCGTTGAATACACTGTTAAGAACTCCAAACAATTCTAAATGGAGGATAATCTAATGGCTGTGGTTGGTGAAAAAAAGGCAACTTTGGAACTCCCTTAATGTGGATATTTTCACTAAATTTACCATTCTTAACAAAGAGGTTATTAAGGAGAGTAACAAACAAAAAAAGCAGTTTGAGATCAATTTGGCATTTAATATTAAGTACGATTCCAGACCATTTTTAAATATGTGCGTCAATTATTTTCCACCCAAACTCAGATAGCAGCTCTTAGTGACGAGGACGGTGTAGTTAATGATGATGCTACTGTTGTTTGTGAGTTGCTTTATAAGTATTAGCACGGCCGGCAGGCAGTACTTATTCGAGTTCGTTTGCGTACGAGACAAATGTTACAATGCTGCAACATGCAACAATGGTATAATAAAGAAGCGAAGCGCAACGATCGGATTTTATTACCCGGTTTTTGCCTCAGGTTCAGGTTCAAGTTAATTTTATTTGAGTTCTAAGGCCCTAGAAGCCATACACTCACCCTACTGCCTTAACCTAACTTACGCTATACATTCAGCCTCTCAGTCTCTTTTAACAATGTAACGATGCAGGAGCGCAACAATGAAACAAGAACGCACAGTGCAATATATCTGCCATTGTAGTGCTGAGAGCCGATCTCTTGCATCAAAATGGTGGATACATTCATGATTATTATAGACCGGCAATACATACATTTTAAAAAAGTTACGAAAGAATTTTTTAGTTAAGTGTCAGCAACCACAGCAAATTAACGAATTCGTGAATTATAGACTGGCAATTGGAATGGTATTAATGGCACATACCAAATAATAAAAAAAAATTAAGCAACTATTTTTTATTTAAGTGTCATGAACCACAGTAAATTAACGAGTGCATTATGGGTTTTAAGACTTTAAATACGCTAGTTTGCTAATTAAATCATTTTATAGGCTACTTAAAATTGAAAATAACATTGCAATCTTCATTAAAATTAATCGTTCCACCAAAAAACCTATCTGTTAACTGTTCTTTTATTACTACCATCGTCTTTGTTAGCAGCATCTTCTTCTGCCTTACCTGATAAGCCAATATTGTTCATATTGTCTTCATCATGGTTACTCGATAAGTCAAATAGATCCTCAAACTCCATAACTTGTTTTGCCATAACAAAAAAACGAACAAGAAATATGGCTCCGCCTGTAATAATCACCGACCGCGACCAACCACAGCCACCAATAATCGTCGGACTGACAGGCAAAAACCGGGTAATAAATAGGATATCACCCGCTTTCCTCGTGCTGAGATCCAAACAATGTCTCGAAGCTGCACATCTCGACAATGTTAGCTCTCAGCACTCGGAAAACGAATAATATCCTATACAGAGCTCAATCGAACAAGATGCAACGATGCTTGGGCGCGGGGAAAGTAACATTGTCGTTGGATTTTGTTCGAATTTGTATTGTCGGTCTTCCAGCTCTGAAATAAATCACTGGTAACTCGTTGATGAGAACTAAAGTGAAACGGTTCTGGTTTTTACTTAAAGGTACATGCATCCATGTTGGCTTCCCTGTATGATTCAGTTTTGCGACATTAGTTCAAACGTTTGTAGTCATTTTCTTGTTTTTTCTTTCATGTGAGTTAATTTTGCGACAATAACTCTAACCTGTGTAAATGTTGCAAACGCTATTCTCAACGGGTCGCACGACATACCGAAAGGATTGATGTCTTTAAATCTTCCAGTTTTAAACTGTAGCGTACCAAGCCTATAATTCATCAAATATTGGGCGGCGCGGACATAACTGAATGGCTTGTTTAGTTCTTCAATGCGAGCTTCGGGAGGCCATTTGAATTGTTTCCGCGATTGGTTGCTACGGTAATGCAGTTTACTGCAACAGTGCAGAATCAATTACCCATCGAGATGACATGCTATATCTAGACGCACGCTAGTATGTTGTCATCAAATAACAGACTTGGGACAAAGCTTGGGCGGAACATGAACATAAATACGCTTTTCTAATATTCCGGTTTTTTTTTTGCAAACAAAAATCGGTGGACAGTGGACATACCGTACACATGATGGACCAGACCGTAGCAATTACAATAAACAGGAAGCAAAAAAAGGCAACAAATCAACTGAACAAAAAAGCTTTAGAGCTCGTATCCCCATACTCACAGCTGTGAATGTACACAACTAAAAACGGATTACAGTTAATTTGAACACAACGTACTATAATTTGAACTCCAATTCCAAAAAAAAAAGGATTTTGACATGCCTGCCTCCATGCACACTGGCGTACAATATTTGACAATGATATTTAGAAACAGAAATGTTGGCTTCTCTGCTACGCTCCATTATGGATTACTTCCTTCAGGGCGTGAGTGGCTGCGAAATTCAATTGTTTTGAGATTTTAGTTTCAGAAATGACGAATTATGCATATTTCATGTTGCAGGTTGGGTGAATGATAAACTGTTACGACGAATAATTACTACATTAAGTTGGTTTTAGCTGTCAGACACTCTTGGTCCACTTCTCGTACGTGGGTAGAGACATTCTAAGTAAACAATGACTTGTAGACTGAGCCTTAACAATGTAGTCTGGATAGGGTAACGTTCCGTGCGGTTTAAAACATTGGAGTAATACAACTTTGTCCTTCCTGGATATAAGAAAATTGTGATGGGTTTCGCTTTAATGACGATACTTCGATATCTGATATTCACTCACAAAATGCAAGCTGCAAATGAAAATTCTAGAAACGTTGGGCTTAGTTTTCCTTTGTCCTTTAATTATTGCCCGAACCGAACCAGTGGTGGAATAACGGGGGGGGGGGGGGGGGAGGTTGGTTGGACAATCCCCGCCCTGTACCAACCAAAAATGAGGGGGGAGGTAGGGATTGAATTCGTTAGAATCAAATTCGCTAGACGCAAGGAAAAAATCAGAAAAGAAGATATTATTGGAAACCTTCTCTGAGAGGGTGACTTTTCCCATGGTTTGTGAACCGATTGTCGTGAAACATTCAGTCCCAAACTTTGATACCTAATCCGACGACATAAACCGAGGCAACCTCTTAATAGAGATGGGGCGACGGAATACAAGGTCACAAAAAAACATCCACATTGTCGATATCCGTTCAATCAAATAAAATTACCGTTTCTTAATACTAAAATATTCAATTCATCTTCATTCATCTTTTAGTTACAACTAAGGCGGTTTCTGAACGCATTCTAACCCCTAACTTTTATTATTTATTCATGAAAATATTCTACTCAGGAGCTTCATTTCTCGACATGGTCCCTCGGAAAGTACTCAATCAGACCACGCTACGTGTTGGGCTTGAGGGGGGGGGGAGGCGCTGGAATAATAAACATCGTAAAACCTACACCAATCACAACTGCCGGCAACAAACTCCTGGGCAATACAAACTCCGGATGTGGATTGACTAAAGTAACTGAGTAATTGGTTGCAATTTCCCATTATGTTGAACCAACCAAGTTCTTTTATAACACCAACAATGGAGCAGTGACAATAACGCCATATCTATATATGTATATACATAATACGCTTAAGTTGGGCAAGCAAACTCATCATCATGAATTATGCACTATAATGAAAGAGGGCGAGCGACCGACAATGTCAAACAAACGGGTGTGGCCTGTAACAATCAGTAACAATCGAAATATTGCTTTAATAATGCTACCTCGTAGAGCAGACTTGAAGAGTTTCAAAGTTGGTTCAGTAACAATCACTGCATGTACGACCGTTGTTGAGCTTGGTATCAGAACGGAGAAACATCCTCCATTGAAAATAGACATTTACTTCCATAACACAAATCAGCAGGGGTTTAAAGGGAGGGGGAGCAGGGATGGTGATATTCAGACCACACAATAGGGCCGGTTAAGACTAGACCGGCGTATGTTACGCCGGGGGTACAGCTAGTTATTATACACAAGTCTATGCTGGAGCCAATAACTGGGCTAGCTGCAAGGGGCACTGACGGAAGAAAAGAAGGGCGCCTTACTGAAGCCGATGCTGTTACAGCGGATTTCTTAGGCCTAAAATGCGCGATTTTTGTCGATTTGTTGGCAGTTGATGAAATTTTTAGCAAGTGGAATCTTTTCTTTTCCGATTACAAACTTGCAGCAAAAGGGATAGGAGAAAAAAATGTTTTTTTAAGTCTAAGGAATCCGCTCTCAAAGCACTGCCTTGACTAGAAGTGCCGTTGTTTTCCCCTCCATTTTAATTGTAGCAAAGCGAGGCCGAACGCCAAGCGTTTATGAATGCACTCACATGAGAACTTTGTAATCGCATCACGAAATAACCACTGCATCAATTAAAACCAGATTTTGGACATTGATAGTGGTACACCTAGAGATGGTTTGTAAAAAAAAAATCCGGAATTGGAAATGTCGTTGAGGAATAATGAAGTTGGTCAAAATGGGCTAAAAGCCGAGATTGTCATGCCAAAAGCCAAAAGCCATGGTTGTCATGACGTCATAGTTTTTTCATACAAAGTTTTCCTGTTAGTTTTCCCGATCATGCTATGACGTCATAAGCAGTTTTCAGATAATTGGTAACAAACCAATTTGAAATTATTTTTACTTCTCGTCGCCCGATTTTGACTCACGTTTGAATGCATAATTTTGAAGGAGTTTTCACCAGCTTTCCAACGGTCTTAACCCCAAGCAGATGTCTTTTATTGTTTAGCAAGTACAAGGCAAAATATTAAAGGGACATAAATCCTTCTGGTACGTCGTGCATCCCGTTGAGAATAGCGTTTGCAATATTTACAAAGGTTAGAATTAATGTCGCAAAATCATCTCGCACGACAGAAAAAAAACAAGAAAATGAAAGTGTTGGTAATATTTCCATGTACGTTTGAACTATTGTTGCAAAACCAACTCGTACAGGAAAGCCAACATGGATGCATGTACCTTTAATATTACTGGGGGTTTTGTGTTTTTAAATGATTTTAGCACATGCAATATTATTTTAAACCAATTTGATTTTAATAATTATGTGTCAAGCTAAGTAGTTAGGCACGTCTTCCCTTGGTTGAATGATATAACTACTTTCAAAGACCAAACATTTTTGGAAACTCGATAGCTTCCTTATACCAGGTTTGGTTTTAGGCGGATTACAACTACGTCAATGTAGTAAACTGCGTAAATGTTTGGAAGAGGGCAAAGGGAAACCTAGCCAAACAACAAAAAAGTGGAGCCTGCTCCATTATGTCGACAGTGGAAGTGATGGTTTCTTGATTTGTTTGTTTGGTTGTTTGTTTGTTCGTTTAAGTTGATGCATCATGCAATGAAGGTGGCCAGATAAATTAAAATCTATCACAAAACAAAACTTGTTAAGGATTCCCGCCAAGCTTTTCGGCCGTGTGAAGTCGTGATATCAAACGCCAAGCTCTTTAGCCAAGCTAATCCTACCGAGTAATAGTTCGAAGGTTAAATGAAATGTATGAAAATTGCTTACAGCTCAATTTTCAATTATTTCATTTAACGTTTGAAGTATTAGTCGGTGGGATTAGCTTGGCGAAAGAGCTTGACGTTTGATATCACGACTTCACACGGCTGAAAAGCTTGGCGGGAATCCTTAACAAGTTTTGTTGTGTGGTAGATATCAGTAATTTTTGGTCCAAATTGATGAAATCCATTTTGAAATGCCAATCAAGTTTTCTGGTCCATTTCTTTTTTTTTTTTTTTTTTGGTTTCGTTAGATTTTGAGAACAGCAGTCACCTTTTTTCGTTTGATTAGCATTTTTATTAGTATTGCAGTAGCTGCTTGCAAAATTGCAGTATCTGCTTGCAAACGCATGAATTTCTCTAATTGTCAGTTTGGCATTGTTGCATAAAAACAATGTTTAAAACAATGTAAAATAATCAATTTGGATCTTTGGAGCTCCCTAACCCCTGAACCACTTGACCAATTAGAAAGGTCCATATGAAAAGGGTACATCTCCAGAGCAATACCTGTAAAATGAGCTAAGAACCAGCTTTATTTACCGCATGGAAGAATTTATTTTCGTGATACAAAAAAAAAGCGTTAGTAGTAGTAAGAATTCGGCAAGTATCAACGTTATTCACGTCGTTTTTTCAACAAGAAAACGTTAAGCTATGGGTCTAACAGTGACTTTTACGTTGTCAGGCGACCAAAGTCTCCCGATCAAACAAGTTTCAGCCTTTTCTGTCGCACTGTTATTTATCTTCACATGCCTGAAAACTGTAAAGACACAACGTGTCTAGTGGTCGCCATGCTCAAATATACACATTATCTGAATGTTATCGTTTTATCTTGGCGGGCGACACACTAGCGTAGGTCTTGGCCTGATTTTGCACATTGATAGTGGTGCACCCCGAGGTGGTTTGTGGAATTTTTTTTTAAATCAGACCTGTTGTTGAGTAATAGTGCCATCCAGTGCTACAAAAGCATATGTACCAAGAAGTCAGATGCGAAGAGCAACTGAAAAAATAAACCACAACACAGTCTCAAATCACACTCTCAAAACAACTGCCTGTGCCCTGTGACTAGCGTATCATTCGTTCATTCCTTTTGTTTTATGGTTTCTCAGTTTGTTTGTTTGTTGGTGTGTTTGTTAGTTCGTTTGTTGGTGTGTTTGTTAGTTCGTTTGTTTGTATGTTTGTTTGGTGGTTTTTGTTGGTTTGTTTGTTGATTTCTTGGTTTGTTGGTTGGTTTGTTGATTTTTTTGTGTGTTTGTTTGTTTGTTTTTTTTTGTTTGTTTGTTGGTTTATTTGTTGGTCTGTTTGTTGATATGTTGGTTTCTTCGCTTCGCTCCATTGTGTTGACAGTGTAACCTATTGACGCCCTACCTAGTGCCCCTTGTAGATATCTCTCCAGACGCTGACTGGTAGCCTATATGGCTCTATAGGGCCACTGATTTTTTTGGTGTTTTTTTCGGGTGTGGGCAATCGATATGTTTGCAGTTTTTGTTTCCGTGTGAGGCGTCCCCCGTGCCCTTCCATCCCATAGTTCTGAATGTGTACTGTCCCTTGCAGTGTCCCTTGCAGCCAGCCCAGTTACTTGCTCCAGCATAGAGTTATATATGTATAATAATATGACGTTATTAATACTGGTCTATTGTTGGTGTTATATTGGTATAACAAACATATGGAAAATTGGAACCAATTAATTACTCGGTCACTTTAGTCAAATCCACATCCGGAGTTTATATTTCCCGGCGGTATGTTGCCGGTAGTTGTGATTGTTGGAGATTTTACGATGTTAATTCTTCACGCGCGAACCCCCCCCCCCCCCATATACCCCCAACGCGAATCGCTGTCTGATTGAGAACTTCCCGAGGTACCATGTAAACCTCCGACTAAACCTGTTTAGTGGTTCTTGGTTCTATAGACTAACCTTCACACGTAAACTATCCAATAAAACTCAAGAGATTACCGATTTGGTCGCTAGAAACACAGGACCGGTCGTTACTCAGAAGCGCCATTTTCTTCCCAGTGGGCCTTTTTTCTTGGTGATTGTTTTCGGGAGGCTTTTTTTCCGGGGATCTTTCCTGGGATCCGGGGCCTTCCTTCAGCTTAGAGACGATGTGTCAGTGTCGAAACAAATATATTGTTATTAATGAATACTTTACCAGTGAATACTGTTTTATACTTTAATTGTGAATATGTTAAAACAGTTTTGATTGGGATGGGGGGGGGGGGAGGGTTGGGAACGTGGTTGTAAAAAAGACCCAAAAAACATACTTCAAAAAACTATACATGTTTGGTATCGTTTCAATCAGAAAACCACTTGAATATTTTTCAGCTAAAGGTTTAGAAAGTTCCGTTAATGGAAAATGCAAAATAAAATCTAAAGAAAAGTTATTTTATCTAAATTTTACTACACTTGTGTCTTCTAAACATCAAGTTACCTGTTAATTTACTAACTGTAGTTAAATGTTAACCAATTGGTTATATACTTGCTCATTGAACCTGCACTAACAAATTCTCAAATTTTACGGGGTCCCATTCCTCTTTTGGTTTGCCCTGTGTCTGATTCATGCCATCTTCTCACCAGGTTTCTGTCAATTTTCTAAGTTGAACTTACCAACCCCACCACTTCCGCTTCCCTTTCCTGTTCACTCGAGTGTTTACTCCATTGCTCTCTCTCATAGGCAATACTCTTGACTCTGTAATAGATTTATGGAAAATTTTAGGTTTTTGAACCATAGTTTGACTGCAATATGTAAAACCCAACTTATTCCTGCTTTATTCCTACTGTGAGCCTTTAATTTGGCTGATTTTTCCAATCTTGAGCCAACTGCGTCCTATGAATTAAGACACCAAATGGTGGATGTCGAGCAAACCATTATGTCAGGTGTTTTGTACTTTTTACAGGTTTTATCACTCTGTTGATGTAAAATATACTAGCGGAGTCGCTCGCTTCACTCACTCATTCCGCGTCGTCTCGCTACGCTCGAGGAGATTTCTTGCTGCAACACTTATGATGCAGACATACCTTCCACATAAAAAATGATCAAGCAGATTATAAGAGTGTAGTATGCGATATCGGTTTTCCCGAGAGAAGGTCAATATTATTTTTTTACGTCCAAGGAGGCAAGAAAAAGATGAAGCAATTTATCAGAAAAGCGCTGTTTCTGATGACAAACGCTGATTTTCGTTCGCTTCGCTCACTGAATCACCGCAGACATGTCCTCAGAAACGTGACTGAATCAATGTAACCACCAAGATCCACACATCTCTTGTAATTTGTGTTAGTAAACACTTCATATGGGTTTTCTTGTTTTCTTTATTTTATAAATATTGTTCTTTACGTCCTGCTTAGTACAGATCTTTCCTTGGCCGTCTTATCACTTCACTTTCTGATCAGTTGATTCCTGATCAGTTGATCCCTATACGCACCACCGTGCTTCAGAAACACGAATGTTTGGCACCCTTTTAAAACCAGATTTCCATGTATCAAGTCAGTTGATACAAAACCATTTTTAATATCTATATGTGTAACGTTGCAAAACAATGAGTGTTTTTCATCAGCTAAGGATGCGACTTTCAACGAAGAACGATATGATATGGAAGGGTTTTCAGCACCCGTAGTTTTCGTAGCCTCTTGTTATAGTTTACGTTATCACATTGTTAGTTCTCTTTAGTCATGCGTTGAAACGACGTAATAGATGTAAACGATGTTTAGTCATGCGTCGTCCGTTTAGGTTATTTTTTGCGTGCATCCTTCTCCAGATCATCTCAGTGCGTAACTAATAGCTTCAAGACGATCCATGCTTCATGTAATTTGTATGTACTGATTATTTCGATGTACTGATTATTTCGACGCAAACTAATTGCAAATGTTGCTCACAATTCGTTCGTCACATTCCTCAGCTCACCTACATTTCACCTACATCATTCCAAACAGTTGATTTGTTTGTTTGCACGTTTGTACGTCTTCTCCTCCAGAAGTGATCCCCTACGAAGGTGAGAGATGAAATTCCGATAGAGCAAAATGAAACACACATTGAAACGGTTTAGTTTACATGGAAATCGCTCACTTTGCTCGCTCAATCCACACATATCCGTGCTTCAGAAACACGAATGTTTGACACCATTTTAAAACCATATCTACGGGTCTGTTTTTTTCTATGCATCAAGTCAGTTACATACAAACCAATATTACGAAGCATATGTGGTATGTTACAAAATACGTTGTCCTTTTAGGTTATTTTTTCGGCTCATTTGGCCGCGTCTCGCTGCGTCTCGTAGATCATCTCGCTTTGCTCGAGGCGGTTTTCATGAACAAACTATGAAGTCATGAACAAACATCAAGAGGGTTTAAAAAAAGAATCTTTGACGTTAGTTTTTCAGGGGTTTTCACGAATTTGAGGGTGATAATATCAAGTTACAGCGATGAAAATACGCCTATACTGTGCACAATTTAATTACCTTGCGTTTGGTCCTACTCCCATCTTTGTAGGTGCTTTGGTTCCGGAGGAGTAGAGGTACAAACACACAAACACACACGCACATCATACGTCCTTAATGATGGTACCGAAATAGTTTTACTGTTTTACCGCATGTGCTATTAGCTTTCGTGTTCTTGTTTACTGCGTATTGCACACACCCCCATTCAAGTTATTGCGAATTATTAGTTTGACCTAAGTTTCCGATTCAAAATTGAAGTAAGTGGGATAGATGCGTAACCAGAAAAGCGTACGGGGCCGACTTCCCCCATGCTGCCAATGAATTGGTTCAAACCCTTAAC
>JAHWFP010204905.1:0-10318 GCA_023313725.1 Lithobius niger | reverse complement strand
TTGTTATCAGTTGAGGACGTGTGATATCACCAATTCCCAACCCGGTGGTTCGCTACCCAGTACTTCTAGACACTAAATGGTTTCAAAATCTTCTGCACTACGAATTATTTCGCGTTATTATCAGTGGAGGACGTGTGATATCACCAATTCCCAAACCGGTACTTCTCTACCCTGTACGTCTAGACACTAATCGGTTTCTCAGTCTTCTTCCCTGCGAATTATTTCGCGTTATTATCGGTTGAGGACGTGTGATATCACCAATTTCCAACCCGATACTTCCCGACCCGGTACTTCTAGACACTAAATGGTTTCTCAATCTTCTGCTCAACGAATTATTTTGCGTTATTATCAGTTGAGGACGTGTGATATCACCAATTCCCAACCCGGTGCTTCGCTACCCAGTACTTCTAGACACTAAATGGTTTTACAATATTCTGCTCTACGAATTATTTCGCGTTATTAACAGTGGAGGACATGTGATATCACCAATTCCCAACCCGGTGCTTCGCTACCCAGTACTTCTAGACACTAAACGGTTTCTCAGTCTTCTGCTCTACGAATTATTTCGCGTCATTATCAGTTGAGGACGTATGATATCACCAATTCCCAACCCGATGCTTCGCTACCCAGTACTTCTAGACACTAAATGGTTTTACAATCTTCTGCACTACGAATTATTTCGCGTTATTATCAGTGGAGGACGTGTGATATCACCAATTCCCAACCCGGTGCTCCGCCACCCTGTACTTCTAGACATTAAGCGGTTTCTCAATCTTCTGCTCAACGAATTATTTCGCGTTATTATCAGTTGAGGACGTGTGCTATCACCAATTCCCAGCCCGGTGCTTTGCTACCCAGTACTTCTAGACACTAAATGGTTTCTCAATCGTCTGCTCTACGAATTACTTCGCGTTATTATCAGTTGAGGACGTGTGCTATCACCAATTCCCAACCCGGTGCTTCGCTACCCAGTACTTCTAGACAGTAAACGGTTTCTCAGTCTTCTGCTCTACGAATTATTTCGTGTTATTATCAGTTGAGCATGTGTGATATCACCAAATTCCAATCCTGCGCATTGCTACCCAGTACTTCTAGATGCTAAATGGTTTCACAATCTTCTGCTCTACGAATTATTTCGCGTTATTATCAGTTGAGGACGTGTGATATCACCAATTCCCAACCCGGTACTTCGATACCCAGTACTTCTAGACACTAAACGGTTTCTCAATCTTCTGCTCTATGAACTATTTCGCGTTATTATCAGTTGAGGACGTGTGATATTACCAATTCCCAACCCGGTGCTTCGCTACCCAGTACTTCTAGTCACTAAACGGTTTCTCAGTATTCTGATCTACGAATTATTTCGCGTTATTATCAGTAGAGGACGTGTGATATCACTAATTCCCAACCCGGTACTTCGCTACCCTGTACTTTTACACACTAAACGGTTCCTCAATCTTCTGCACTACGAATTTTTTCGCGTTATTATCAATTGAGCAGGGCTGGATTAAACCTCATAGAGGCCTGGTGTTTAACATTTATTGTGGCCCCCCTACACCCCCTCCCAAAAAAAAACCCTCCAGTCCCGCAATTTAAAGGAGTTAATGTTTTTTAACAATTTGTTTTATTTGAAATAGTACTTTATTTTATTTTTCCCGTGACCGTGAGGAACTCTTGAGGCCCTTTTTCGGACTGTGGCCGGTGCTTCAGCACCCAAAGCACCCCCCCCCCCCCCTTAATCCATCCCTGCAGTTAAGGACTGTGATATTACAAATTCGGTGAGTTTGGCCTGGAAGTCGGTGTAATTTATGAGCAATTTGAAAGGGTAGATCGTTTGCGCGATCTAAAATGTCCGTTTTAGTATAAATAGGACAGGTTAAATGACGTCGTTGATACAATGGTAAATTGAAAAAATATTTCGTGACGTAGTAGGTGTTAGAAGACAAAAAATGTTTATGTGTTCCAAAAAAAAAATTTATTATTATTATGGGCCTTTTATCTTTCATTTTCCGTTTGTGAAACGATACTTTAGTAAAACCAGGAAAAAGGAAATGTGGAGGGGGTGAAAACATAATAAAAAAATTGCTATTTATTTTTCAAAGATCTTTTTTTTTGGCCCTCTCTACCTTGAAATAATACGCTGTTTTAAATAAAAATTAAAACGATAGAAGACGAAAAATAAAAATGTCGTCATTGATATAAAGGGGGATGAGAGGGTGCGGGGTGCGGGGTTCTTCTGGTTCGAAGAATAGTTTTCGGCATGGTGGTAAGCAGTCACAATCTTATACACTTGAGAGTACATTATTGATCTCCCCCAGAAAATGTGATAAGCTTCTTTCGCAGACTTTGAAGACTTACACGTTGGCAGTTCCCGAACTGCCCACCTGTATAGTTGATGATTTTTTACCTCCGAGTAAACCCCATCTTTCATAGGGCCTCTACGTAGATCTTGCATGTCAGTGTGACTTCATATAAATTCAGGTGGTGAAACGGGTTCACAGATAAAGAAGATTCAAAAAGTAGAAATAAAACAATTATGAAATAAAAAGGAAGAAAAAAGCATAGCATTCGTTAGAAATTTTCATGATGTAAACGATGTTAGAAAATACTAATTTTGCATATTTTCCCTCTTGGGCATACGTTACACAGATGTCTGGAAACTTGGAAGCTTAGAAATATGAAAGCTTGTTGAAGCTGAAAAATGTTGAGGCCTAAAAATTGGGAAGGTTAAAAAATGTGGAAGATTAAAAAATATGGAAGCTTAACAATTGTAGGGACAGAGATGTGGGGACAGAAGACCTAAACATTTACCTGACGAAAATGTAGAGGTTAAGGGGGAGTGGGCGGCCCTAACGTGATGAAACTAGAGAGTGTGGGGGAATCAATAATAAAGAAGAGACTTGGCTGGGTTGAATATTTGATGGTTCATTACTGTTGGATGTTATATACAGCCTCGCCTGCCACGACTTGAGCCAAACAGTTCTTAATTATGACAATGTGATGGGTAAGATACAATGATTGACAGGGACATGAAAGTTTAAATGTGGCGGACTGGGGAAATTGGGGGAGGAAAAGGAACAAATTTCTAATAGTAAGGCCCAAAGATTACTTACGGGAAGTTTTAGGGTGGAATGCTGGTTTTGGAATGACTAATAATATTTGATTACTTAAAATTAACAATATGTTGGCAAGGCAGAGCGCATGCTTAACAATTGGTTTGAGTTCGGCATGCACAACAATATAGTGACTTGAATTTCAATAATAGAGGCAGGGCACACCTAAGATCGTCATCCAGGCTCAGCTCAAGGGAATCAAGATGCTGGGTCAACAGTCCCAGCATCAGTTCGTCCAATATTGACGTTAACAGGAGCTGAGGCAGGATGAGTCACTACAGAATGCCCCCCTCCCTGAGACAAAAGTGCAGCAGCTCCGTATGATGCTGATGTTTTCTTTAACTTTGAGTATTGCCACCTTGAACTTTGATTTTGTCGAACAGGCTCAGGACCCAAAAATAATGACATGAAAAAAAGAAAATACACAATATTACACTTAATAAATCGATCCCGGTTAAAGGAAACGGAATGGTTTACAAAAACTCTAACTTATTAGTTGCCCAGCCCTAAATGCGGCGAGGGACAACTGTAAGACCTTACAACTAAACTTACAATCTAATTCCGTTCCACCTAGATCCCGGTAAATATTGGTACGGAGAGATCCTTCCCAACATCTAGGATTTTTAATAAATCAGACAGCGTTTATATTGAGGTTGTCAAACAGCCAGTGAGTTTAAGGGTTAACGGACATTTTTTTATTTAAAATAGTGACTTGAGTTATTATGATACTCGTTAATGCACACGTCCGTCACGACTCAAAGTTCAGTGCTAAATGCAAAGACAAAGGTCGACCAAATAAGCTGGCTGCTGAGCCCAAACGCGTCTCAGTAAGAAATACTTTAAAAAGTATCAAGTATAATTTAAAAAGTAATATCTTCAATTAAATTAGATTGAAGGAGAAAAAAAGAATAAAAAAGTCTTTCAAAGGTTCGGTTTTACCTGAGAAAATTAATGCTGATAAAAATAAGCGCTGGTTCAAGTCAAGCATTTAATGAAAACGTTAGGATATATTTAAAACTGAATTAAATTCTCTTCAACGATCATCATATTAATGACAAGAAATAATGATGCAATTACAAAATAACTATGTTTGATTCGCATACTTAAAATAGCAGTCGCTAACTATTTACAAGAATATCGTGTGCAATCCAGATTATAAGTATATACACTCATGGATAGCGATGTTGCTAAGCAACAGCCTCGCGCTCATGTGAGAGCATTGTTGATGTCAACGCGTTCGTTCTATGAGCAGGGAGATGTAGCTGATTTGAAATACACGAAACTGAAGTGCCCGCCCGTTTTATTTGCTTATTTTCAGGTAAGTAGGCGTTATCAATTACGTTGGAAGATTGAAATTAACTTATTAATGTTCATAGTTTTAAGTCATGCAACGATTAAGACACGATTGCTTTATTATCTTTTAGAAACTGGATGTCAAAAACAAGATTCCGAATCCCGGAAAATAAGTGCGCTTATTCTCAAAGATGGCTGCCTCCAGGGCCGACGGGATTTCTTCATGGTTCCGAGCGGCACTATTCAACAGCTCCACAGGGGTGAACAGAGTTCATGCATCAAATTAAAATTCGTTAAATTGTTTGTTAATGAATGTTGAATGTGTGGATTGTAACTGTGTTCTTAAATACGAAATTTTATAGCCTACTAGGAAAAGAAAAAAAAAGGCATGCATTAGCACGTTAATAATATAGGCAACATCAATAATTATTTTTAATGATCATGGTACTTAACGCATTTTTTATTTTTTTTGCGGTTGAGTGAAAAGGCGTTTTCGAAGGTAACCTGAGAAATTCGACCCGATTTTTAGGGGAGAAAGACACGAAACTGCAAAAAATTATTACGGAGTAAAATTCGTAGTTAATTAAATTTAATTGCTGCGGCATACAGTATCTTTTTTTTTTTTTTTTTTTTTAAGGTTAATGCAAACTTCTTCGGAATAAGTGTCAACCAAATTACAATTGTTTTGTTGGTTCAATACAACTATTTAAATGTCGTGTGCAAGTTAGAATATAATTAAAATCTAACCTAAATGTTGATTGCACCGTTTACTCACCTTGTTACTGCATTTTTTGCACAGTTTTTGCATGATACAGTAAAAAGAACAAAATAATTCTGTGGTTCTTTAGAAGTTTACAGTGGACAACCTGCCGAAGACCCAGGACTGGTAAGTTTATAGCATCCAAACTTAAATTTGGGTTGGATTTATGGTGCTATAAACATTTTACAGTGCCCAAAAAAGTGTGATTACTTCGTAACGAAGTGGACGCATGTTTTTTTTTTTAATCACTGAAGATGGGACGAATGAAGATAAATTTAGATTTTAAACTTCAGGAGTGTATGAATATTTCCACTTGACAAGTGGTGGACAACATTTAAAATTGTAGTAAATCCAGAGTAGAAACTGTATCTTGTGGCTAGGGGTTGTACATGTGAGCTGCAGTTTAGGGTTTAGAGGACCAGGAAAGGTTCTCAGCTTTCTACAAATTTTCGGCGAAATTCTAGAAATTTCATGTTGAATAATCAACTCAAAATTATAACACAGTGACATGGACATTGCACAAAAATTGTCCCAACACCACAACACTCAAATATTTTAACTTGCCAATAGGCCTAGGAAAGGATTGCTACAATTTGTGCATAACTAGGATGTTTAGTTAAATTATGCATGCAAACACTTGTCTAGCCTAGGTAAATAACTAACATTTCTTTTTTTTTTTAAATCGCAGTTTGGGTTACAAACGTTGCTCATGTTGGATGGTATGGGCATACCCAAAAATTTGAGGTACAACAATCTTTGTAAAGTTTGAAGCGTTGTCCAAAATTAAACGTCTGCTGTTGTCAATGGCATAACTAAGCAGTAAATCAACTTTTCATCATGAAACAAATCATTGGTTTTCAAGATTAGATAACATGACACTCTTAAGATTGGTAAACATTTTCTGCCTGTAAATAGTTTTAGCAGTTAACATTTTAAAATATAGCCTACCAAATTCTGTTTTATAGACACTACTTTTTTTTTTACAATCAACGTGATACAAGAACAAAATTGCGTCCAGATTTGTTCATTATGGTTACCCATTTAAAGAAGTGATATCTTACATTCAAATTGTACAATCTTAGTTATTAAGCAAATTTCCATAGTTTTTGCATCAGGATTTATTGAGATTAAAATAAGATTTAAAATTCAATTATAAAAAGCTGTCCATTGGTGACTCTCGGGATAAATTAAGAAAACTACCGCGTAAAATAAAAAGTCTAAATCACTAAGGTAAGGGGAAAAATTGAATTTTGCACTTCTCTGCACTAAATGAGGTTAGTAAATTTTGCTAAAATCGCAAAATCACGCTTGGGTGGTGGAGGGTTTCCAGCGGGGCTTCTAGATCAAGTGCCTGTATCACCTAAGTGCTTACGGATCCGGCTTGGGCTTCCCCACTAAACTGCTGGTTAGGTTCGTGGTTCCACACTCAATGACTTCATTAGCTATACAGCCACTTATCACTGGCACAGGCCGATGTCGGTAGAACCTTAAATACGGTTCCTCCTTTACAAACTGATGCGTTTGGTATCAATAGTTGACACACTCCTCCAGTCACGCGGGTTATCACCGCAAAATTGTGCGATCATCCTACCAATTTTCTTACACTGTAGCTCTGCTGGGCTGTTAGACGCTGGATGGTAAAGGGTAGTAACTGATTGTTTAATACCAAAACGCCTGTAAAATTCCTTAGTAATTGAGCTCACCAGGGCGGCTCCATTATCACTCACCACGCGATGAGGTACCCCAAATATAGGGAAAACTTGATTAATTAACAGCGTGACAAGCGTTTTCGTATCAAACTTTTTACATGGGTAACAAAGGAGATATCCGATGAACAAATCTGTTACAACCAGTATATTGCGATTTTTACGCGGACTCTTGGTCATTGGCAGAGACTGCTTCTAATCTAAATGGATTGTGTGGAAAGGATGGTTCAATGGAATGGTTTGTAGTCTACCAAGGGATCGTAAGCCATGGCCTTTATATTGTTGGCACAGATGGCATACCCGGACGAACCTATGGACCAATCTACTCATTCTTGGAAAGTAAAACAATTTCTGAACTCGTGCCAAAGTTTTTCTAGCACCGAAATGTCCTCCCGTAACCGTACTATGGTTAAGATCCAACACTTGCCTTTGTAAATTCCTAGGAAGAAATAGCTTTAGATTGGCTGACTCAAGGGGGTCATGCGCAAGGTCACAATATATTACACCTTGCTGGTCGTCATAGATGCAATTCGCTGAATATTTATCTACAAATCTCTGAATTGCGACCGAAGCAGCTTTCCAAGGTTTTCCCTGCAAAGCTAATGCTAACGTGTTCATGAATTCGTCTCTCCGAGTTTCAGCCGCTATCATTTCAACCGTAATTTGAGCTACCTCAACATTGCAGTTAAAACAATCGTTGTTGAATACATAAAATGGCTTGCTGAAATTGGGGATATGTACTTCCGTGAAGGGCGGATTCATGCGATCCTCGTCGGGAGTGGTGACACCTTCAAACATCCGTGACAAACTATCCGCTGGAGCGTTTAGTCTACCGGGTTGGAAAACTAACTTGGCGTCCAATGACGACAAGAATACCAGCCATCGGGCTATGCGCCCTCTGTTGTTCTTCTTGACGTCCATCAAAGTTAAAGGGTAGTGGTCTGTCACGCACAGTATGTCACCGCCTTCCACGAGATGGCGCCACTTTTTGAGGCCAAAAACAACTGCTAGCATTTCTCGTTCAGAGCAATTATAACGAGCCTCGGCCGAAGACAGTTTACGTGATGCCATATCAACTGTAACAGCATGGTCATCGTTTGGTCCCTTTTGGCATAACAAACAACCAACACCAGAGGCGCTGGCATCTGAATACAAAATCCATTGCTTGGTAGGATCAGGATGAACTAAAATTGGAGCATCTAATAAATAACTCTTGATATTGTTAAATGCTTCATCCTCTCTGGGACCCCAAGACAAATGTTTTTGTTTGCTGTTTCGCAAGATGTCTGTCAATGCTGAAATCCTTTCAGCAAATCGAGGCACAAATCTGCGAAACCAACTTGCTAATCCTACAAATTTTCGTACCTCTTTCACAGTTTTGGGTGTTGGCCAAGCCTGTAAAATCTGTACTTTTGCAGGGATTGCTTTTACGCCATCGTCAGTGACCAAATAACCTAAAACGAGTAGTTCCTTAACCACAAACTCTGATTTTTTGAAGTTGCCTGATAACCCTTCATTCACCATCATTGACAATGCTGCTTCCAGGCCAATCAGGGGCTCCTTCCAGAGCCTTGAACCGATTCCAAGATCATCAACATAATCGATGCATCCTAGGTGACGTATCGGTTCGACACATTGCGCCATTGCACGACAGAAATTGGCTCCGCTGTTCCTCATGCCAAATTGAGCGCGAAGAGGAAGGTATTGGCCCTCAGTAGTGACAAATGACCCTATTTTGCCGCTCTCAGGGTCTAAGGGCACGTGCCAATATGCCATAGTTAGGTCCAAATTACTGCGGTATTTACATTTGTCGTAACGTGCAATGAGTGTATCAATTAGTGGTAGTGGAAATGGGTCACGCTGCACGTTCCGGTTGAGGGGGACGTAATCCACCACCAAACGAGACGTTCCGTCCTTTTTCGGCACCAAAAATACGGGGCAGCAGTGTTCACTAAAACCAGGAACTATTACGCCTAGGTCAAGCATATTTTTAACATGCTCGGCAACCTTCTGTTTACCTAAATAGCTTAAAGGGTAGGGGTGGCAAGCTACAGGAGGGGCTCCGCGAGTATCTATCACCATGGGAGGGCAATGTTTAAATTTTCCTACTCTTGTAGAAAATGCATGGCGATACGTTACTAACAAAACAAAAAGTTGTTCCTTTTGATCTGAGTCCAAAATATCAATTTTATTCACCTTTTCACGGATCTCCTCCAGGGTGGGTTGTAGCTCTGCGTTGCCAACAATCGCACCTACAGTGGGAGGGAGCAAGCGCAAGGGGTTCCTACGGAGAGCATACACGTCGCCTTTGAATGGATGCCAAAACCAATAATTTCTGTTATAGTTTAAAATCATCCCTGACCAAGTCAGAAAATCCACACCTAAAATTAGTGGTTGGATGGCATCAGGCATCTCAGTAAATGGGTAAACAAAAGAATGGGTTTTAATCTGAATGGGAATGATGAAAAACCCAGGGCAAATACCCCAGCGCCCATCAGCATATCTAACCCGATATTCCCGCTTTTTGAATTTGAAACCCAAATTAATCAAATCGTCGTGTAAGCCCTCATGCACAAAACTAAGGCTTGATCCACTGTCCAAAAGTGCATCGGCAATTTCATCCCCGATTCGCACACCAACGTAGCCACAAGGGCTATTTTGGGGCTCCTCAGGACCCTTAACTATACGGGGAAGTCCAAGATAATCTATTTTTTTGGGACGCTCAGCCCTTATCCCTCTGGGTATTCGATGAGGGTCGTCAGGTAACTGGCCACCGTACCAATGATCTTGCGGCGACGGCACTGCAAAGCCAGATTGAAGTTGTCGCCTGATTATTTTGGGTAAGGGGGAGCATTTGGATTTAACCCCTGAGTTGTCTGTGAGAGCTGGCTCACATTAGTGTTGACAGTCTTTGAAGCCCAAGCTGGGCGAAGCTCAGGATGCTTCATCCAACAATTTTTAGCTAAATGCCCAGATTTAAAGCATTCATTACAAACTACTGCCTGTCCTCTGGCTTTGTCTAAACCAGAAAATAATGATTTAGGCTGAGTTTTAAGCTGCTGATCGTTCTGTTTAGTTTGAGCAGTGGCAACAGTTGCTGGTTGAGAACGAGTTAAATCTGCAACTAACTTGGGAATAGAAAAATTGCCTGCCCTAACAGCCTCAACTAATTGTTTAGTTTGTAAACAGGAACTTGTGTCATGATTAGCAGTGTTATGCAACTGACAAAATTTTCTCTCTGTTGCAGGTGCCGCCGCTGCAGGTGAAGACACTACAGGGACCTGTACAGAATTGGCAGAACGGCGTTGATTGTTTACAGACACGTTCGGGTTAGTCAAAGTAGGTATTGGTGCGTCAACGGATAAATTATGGCCAGTTTTTGAAGCTAAGTATGTTTCCATTCTTGTCGCATAGTTGTAAAATTCGACCAAGTTTGAAAAATCCCT
>JAHWFP010204904.1:36895-46941 GCA_023313725.1 Lithobius niger | reverse complement strand
GGATACAAGCACCATCGAAAAAAAAAAGCGGGGAAAAAGGCAAATTCGACATATTCAATACAATAGGTAAATACAGGCATGATTTATTTTTTCCGATCCCTACATTCAGAGGTCTCAAAAAATAGGTGTCTAAAACAAACTTCAGTATTACTGGTCCACACTGAACATGGAACCCTGGAATCCGCATTGCAATTGTGGAATAGCCTAATTTGCTTCAATGATTTTTGCCATTTCTTTAATGGTTATTCTTTATAATTTTATATGCCAAAAGGACATAAAAAAAAAAAGACGGGGGAGTGGGTTACGTACGTGCCCGAAGTGCCTCAATGTGTGGGCACTATTATAGATAAGCACCGAATTAAACGAGTCCAACATACCATCAACATTTTAAAGGTTTTAAACATTAAAATATTGGTTTTGACAATGCAAACTGGGGTCAAACCTCTAATTCAACTATCTACTTTATTGTTAAACTCGAGTTGTTAGCTCCCTTTTTCGGCTGCAACCTGGCTGTGCCTTTGACTCGATCCTTAACTACCTCCCATTTTGGGCTGCGCGAGTTTTGTCCAGACTTCGCACCGGTCACTCTCTGCTGCGTGCCCATTGATTTAGGTCAGGGTGGGATAGTGTTCCAAACTGTGCCTTGTGTCAATGTGAAGAAACGATAAACCATTATCTGTACTTTTGCAGGAAGTATAGGAATCAGAGAGCCATTATTGCTAGATGGATCAAGACGCACCCTAGTGTGCCTCATCGCCTGTCTCAGTCTAAAGAAGACGTCAGGAGGCTCGGTGCAACTGCGGCGTTTGCCGAAGCCTCTGGGGTCCCCATACAATTTGGCACCTTGAGTAGTTTCTCCCTCGCCGTGCGATGCGTGTTGTTGTGTGCGTCCTGGTTGTGCATCGACGAGGTTCGGCATGAATGGGTGTGGTGGTGCAAAGGGCCACCTCTGTGTTTTACTGCGTGTAGTATAGATAGTTTGACTCGCATCACGTGATGTGTATGTGTCAAGAAAAGTGCATCTTGGAGCGGTTCAGGCAGTGTGTGGTATGGAGGTAACCTTCGTCGGATCTGTCCAGCAGCAGCTAGTTCCACAGCAGGGATTTGTTCGACAGTGGGGAGACTTGTCGGTATGGCTTGGGGTGCTTGGTGGTGAGACCTGGTATTGGAATTCCTTGTGCACAGTAGAGGATCTATCATTCAGGTATGCTTGTGCGCAGTGCTCGTGCCCTGAGCTTGAATGTGGTGGTGAGGTTTTGTGTCAGACGGTTTGCACGGGTATGCCGTCAAGGTTGTAATGGCTGTTTTGTTTCACAGTTTTAGGCTGTAAGACATTGATTAGGTTGAATTTTATTTTAGACACTGTGTCAGAGCAGGTGGATTTGGGCCGTTGCTCCTGTGAATAAATTGGAATTGAAATTAGCTTAGATGGACACTTATCGCAGCTGCAGCGATCAAATAATATGAACTAAACAATTTTAGGAGAATACTTACACCAATCTCGTCTAATAACGATGGGATTGAATGATTGTAAACGGAATGATTGTCGGCAATAAACTGAAAACGTTTTTTTAATGGATAAAACAATCCTTCAGGTAAAAGCAACAGTTAATATTAAACCACTGGGTAAAGGCTCTGTCATTGGGGATGATTGGGGATTAGTGAAACTCGGTAAAGTGTTGAAAACGCTAGGACGGGCTTCAGCTAGTTTCGTAATAACAATGATTCTTCACCGTCATACTGTTGGAATTGTTGATGCACCAGCATAGTGGGCATTTCGTTTATTGCTGGCCTATACGTTATGTGTGGTTTTGACTAATTGGCTTAGTTACCTAATGACACTGATTAAAACAATCATATAAAAAACCAAAACTGGTAAAAGGGTCCGCCAAGTTCCGAATGGTTAGTCCCTTCAAAGGAGTGATATACCAAAACATTAACCAAGTTAATCGCACCGAATAATAGTTCGAAGGTTAAATGAAAACTAGAACATTGCTACTTTTGGAAGCAATATTCAAGTTTTCATTTAACGTCCAAAGTATTATTCAGTGCGATTAACTTGGTGAATGTTTTGGGGTGTTGATATCACTCCTTTGAAGAGCCAACCATTCGGAACTTAGCGGTCCCTTTTACCAGTTTGGTGTTTGATATGGCATCACTTTTTTTTTTTTAATTGTGTTTTAGAGTTGCACGTCAACAATACCTTGAGTGGTAATTTTTCCAATATTTTAATTTCATATCAATCCTTTGAGAGGCCGTACTATTCTCAGCTTAGTAGCCTCTTTATCAGTATTTGGTTTTGTTTTAATTTTTTTAAATTTTTTTTACTCCTTTGTGAGGCCGAGCCATTCTCAATTTGATGGCCTCTTTACCAGTTTTTGGCTTTATTTTGACATTTTGTTTGTTTTTCGTGAATTACACGTAGACACAATTTCTTTGGCAACATTTTTAGATCTGTAACGACAGACTAGCGTGTGTCTAGATGCGCACGTTAGTATTCACGTTGTCATTGTCTGAACTTTGGCCATCCAATCAGAGACAATACGACAGTACTAACAATGGTTATAGCAATACTTTCGTACTTACGCGCCATCTCTCGCTGTTCCTGTAACACTCCCAGGCTGTCATAAACCAGAAAAGGTATTCAGTTCGTACTTCAGCTCTTTCTCAAAAGTCATAGCTGGAAGCCTTCCCGCTATTTCGGTATCAGTGAATAATCACCCTATGGGAATTACCACGGGGATGAGCGTACTAGAAGAAACTAGAAACTAGTAACACATTTGCAACGTAAGGGCTCGTTTACGCAACGAGACCTTCTCGCTCGCCGAAAGCTATTTTGTTAGGCAGCCGTTATTTGTTTACAATTAATTTCTATTAAATGATTGCGGTAATAGACACCAAATCAAATTTATTATAAATAACAACACGGACAAAGAACAACGTGTAAGGCATTTTAAACATTGCTACAACATTGTTGCCATTTCACGCTATTTCCAAAATTAGCTATTCTCGCTGAAAAAACAGCAGTGATCAAACGTCGGTAGAATAAATAGCTACTCGCAGCGAGAATTCAAAATCCAACATGGCGTCCATTTCGGAGTTATTGATTCGAAGACAAACCTTCGAGAGCCGGTATTCAGGAATCTGTCCGTCGTCGTGTACTGCAGTAAAAATTGTTTTCTTGTTGTCATAAATCGACGCTGTCATGCTGCAAGCATCGTACGTCGTGTCGCGAGGCACGAGGAGAAAGTTTGCGTCCGCGTTGTTACCATGGTTACTACGTATAGACAACTTGAAAGCCGCATTCTCCGACAAAGGCGAGAAGCAGCCAGCAGATTTAGTATTGACCAAGTAAAAGCTAGTAAGCGAGAAAATTGTCCTTGCGTAAACGCGCCCTTATTGAGGGTCGAATTTTGCATTTAAACCCACTTAGCCGACATTCCTTCACCAGTTCGTTTTTGTCAGGTATGTCATTGCGCTCCATTTTACCACAATTTAAGCTTTTGTGTCGCATTATTATTTACCCCCAAGTTCCTGAAATATACCCAACCATGCTTCAGGGTTTAAGACACGTGCTATGACGACGCGCTACAATGGTTTACGTCCTCGGCAATTGAATTGGTATGTTTGATGCCTAACTTGGCGCAACACACTAGCGTGTGTCTAGATGTTAATCTAGTCGTTTTTGTTATGTAAATTGAAAACTTCTTGACCAGTTGTGATAATTTTCCCAACAGCACAACCTGTATAGCCATAATGCCTATAGTGTCCGCGGCCTATCTTGAATTCTCTGCAAAACGACAACAGATAATCGATTGTACGTTTTTAGTTACAGTGTGCCTTGTTGATATCCAAGATGGTTACAGAAACAATGGCGGTCGTCGATTAAAGCCGCCCTCTCCAGGAAGACGTGGCCGCTCATAAAATACTCGCAGGACTCAAGATGTGCCAAGATGTGAACAGCGTTAAAGAGAAAATAGTTTGTTCTGTGCAGAGTGTTGTACAACAATGTTTGGAACAACAAATTTACCGCAAATTCATGGTGCAATGGTATTTGCTGCTGCACGAATGAATCAAGAAGCTTGTAGGGAATTAACACGGAATTCTGCTTGTTCTCCTCTGCAGTGCCTATGCTTTTTATACGGAATAATGTTTCCTCGTCATGCCATGCAGTGCTCATGGATTTTACGTGGACTGTCCGAATCGTCTCAGTCTTCATAAATTATCTTACATCTGCTGGGTTTGGATGTAGTGGCGGATGTGTGAATGGTGTCATGCATCCCCTCTAAATCATCTTCAGAAACTTTTTTTTTTTAGAATTAAGCCAAATGCAAAAAGGACTATGCGAACGAACGTTTAAAAAAATTCAAAACAGATTGAGGATGAAAGGTTTAAAATTATATCGAGGCAATAAATACATTCTGATATGAAATCTTTGGTTTAGCTGCCCTCCTCTCCTGTAAAAATTGTGGATCAGCACTTGCGTCCACAAAGACGAACTGAGACATGTTTCAGCCAAATTCCTACTTTTCGCTAAGAAGCTTATTACTGCCTTCGAAAACCATCAAGTCAAACTCGGCCAATCTCGTCTTCTGGCCCATGCTTTACGTATGCAATGCTTGCAAGTCATTTTTTTTTTGTTTTATAAAGAAGTACGTCAGTATTACAGTTTTGGTTAATTGAGAACGGGACAGTTATGGGATTTGTTATCGGTAATCAGGAACGACATTTGGTATCGGGTAGTTTCGTTTAATGATCGGGTCGGGTAGAAAAACTAAACATTAAAAGATAAGGGTCCACCAACCATAGAGAGAAAGTTGCATCAATAATGAATGTATTCATGATATCAGTGTCGCTAAGTAGCTAGCTACACTGGTGGCCTTTCCTTGGTTGAACTATTTCATTACTTTCAAAGGCCGACCCCTTTTTGGAAACTTGCCGGCATCCGTATATACCAGTTTTGATTTTGAGTGGATTAGAATTACGTCGCGTGCTCATTTCACGTAATGATTTACCTTTTCATGTTTGGAAGAGGAAACACAGACAAACAGCAAACTAAGCAGAGCCTACTCCATTATGTCTTTCATTGGTTAGAAATTACAAGGTAAAACGTGAAATTTTACAGGTTTCTTTTGTTTGTTTTAAAATGACCTTAGCATACGCGATATTATTTTAAACCAATTTTTTTGTGTAATAATTATGAGATTGTCGGCCTATGCTGCATCAACGTTGTTGTCATGTTGATTTATTTGTGTGTTTGTTGGTTGGTTGGTTGTTTAGAACTGCAAAACCTATAAAAACTTGTATATGGAAACTCGGTTGTAGCCCGATTTTTTTTTAATGATGCATCATGCAGGGAGAGGGACAAACCGACCAAGTATTTGTTTGTTAGTTAGTTTGTTTGTTGGTTTGTTTGTTGGTAGTTCGTTTGTTTGTTGATTGTCAGTGAATTGGTTTATTTATTTGTTTGTTGATGGGTTTGTTGGCTTGTTTGTTTGTTAATTTGTTGATTTGTTTGTTTGGTGGTTTCTTTGTTGGTTAGTTGGTTGTTTCGCTTCGCTCCATTTTGTCGACAGTGTTAACTATTGACACCCTAGTTATTCATGACACGATTTTTTGTGCTTCGTGAAATATGATTGTAAGGCCAATCGTATTTTCGCAACTAGCAGACGAAAAAAATCTTGGCGTTGTAAAAATCAGAGGCGGCATGGCAGTGGCTTGACACAGCATAAATAAAGCCCAGATTTATTTTATGTCATTTGTATGAATACTAAAGTGCTGCATGTTCTGAGGGCTTCAGACGTCTGCCCTAGGTAAATACAGGTGAATCCCCCCTCTGACTTCGTTTTCATTAACGTATTTACAAACCTACTTTTTGCTTTATTTCTTTTAGTGTCCATCAGTATTTTCGCAGTCACCGGACCAGCGAATTCCTTCTTGTACCATAACAACTATTCAGTCAACTAAAATCACAGAACACAAGTTTAATTCTGTTTGACCACCAACTCAACAGAACCGTTAATCCATTCTACTCCATACTACGTCATTGACCCATCACCATATGTTTGACAGCCATGTTAGTTCATCAACTACCGTACCCATGCGTTTCTTTACTGCAAAAATATTTAGCACTATACCAAAAAGGACCTGAAGCGATTCGTAGTTTACATTACGGCACACAGCATACCCTGTTGTTCCTAATTCCCAACGGGTTCTTTCATGCGTAGAGTCTTCATATTAGTGATCATAGCACTTTCATTCATAGCAGTTCTCAGGGAAAAAAAAACTCACTATATACACAAAGCGCCAATGTTGTATTATATCTTGGGTATGGGCCCAAGGCCGAATGTGATAAAAGATCACTGGCTTGGTCTCCGGTTTCGGTGAAGTGAGCCGTCGAGCTGTCTAAGCAGGCCTTCATTGCAGTTTCTTGTGATGACCAACACATTATTTTGTCTTCCATTTCCAGTGTCAATACGGTATTTTCCATTGTAAGGTGTGTTTATTGCTTCGTCAATAATAAAGTAATTATTACTAATGCTTGAGTTATTTCCTTTTCGAGTGGGGAAACACACTTATTCGAAGGCGATGTAGCCGGGGAGTGGAGGGCATGAAAATCCTGGCTCATCTGAAGGAGGCGTCGCCACCATTAAAACTGTAATGTAAATTTGAAATGATTGTAATTGTAGCTGTGGCTGTACCATAGAAATAGAAAGACGATGCACGGAGCATCTTCCCACCCAAATGGCAGATGTTAAGTGGAAGAAGTACCACCATTATTACAGTTGTTTTTGTCGCATGAGGGAGGAAACCGGAGAGCCCGGAGGAAACCCTCCTGCAACGGGCGGGAAACAACCGGAGAAAAACCCGTACATATACATTTCCCTTTACCCGGATCGAACCCAGGTCTGCAAGAAGCCAGAGATGTACAGTTGGGACCAGGACGCCTATCGAATCTAACGCCCCAGTGCTCACAGCTACTCGTGCACCCAGTAAAACCTAGGTAGAAACCTCTCCTTTAAATAAATAAAATCGTCTTGAACAATTCCATCATCATTTCAGACGTTTCTGAGTTGTTTAACTCTGTGACTAAAAGTTTTGTCTGTGCCGGCTGGTTAACTGCATAAACACTACGTATCACTGTAGCCTGGTCAAAGCTGAATTTTCTGCCTCGCCTTGCTTGCCTGGGCTGTCCCTCCTCTTCCCTCCCCTCCCTGCTCATCCCCGCCCCCTCTCTTTGTCTTTTCTTGGTGGAATTTCAGTTTGTTGTCAGCCATCAGACTCTGTCATTAAAATTTGTAAGAGAAATGGTTATTTCTAAAACCAATGTACAAAACTCGCTGATACATTGATCAAGATAATCGCGATCAGACTGATGATCAGCGACGGACTGCACAGTGTGGTAAATTTTCAGATCATCAGCAGATGTGTCAGAAACTAACGAAAGCACGGTGGAAGACCATTAATGAAGTTGTCGAAGGGTTGGTCCCCGGATGGAACTTTGGACCAGGCAGTAGAAAATCCTTAAACAGAAACTTTGAAAAAAAAAGGGTTTAACGAGCGTTAACTTTGAAGTTATGGTCCTAACAATAACTTTTTTTAAAACAATGTAGGC
Source organism: Lithobius niger (assembly GCA_023313725.1). Taxonomy (NCBI): domain Eukaryota; kingdom Metazoa; phylum Arthropoda; class Chilopoda; order Lithobiomorpha; family Lithobiidae; genus Lithobius; species Lithobius niger. The sequence continues at coordinate 39,326 of JAHWFP010204904.1, read as the reverse complement.
AACATTACGGGAAAAGGTGGCAATCAGTTGCAGCAGTCTAGTGATCAATGGCAGTGAAGGGATTAGTTAAACAGGATTTGTCTTTGCTGGGAATTACGAATGCGGTGTTTTTTTTATCATTAAGTTGCTTGGTGAAGAGGCTGGCAAAATTTTTGTTGGGAGGAAAAATCTAGATAAAGAAAGCAGACAGACAGAATACTAGTCTCCACAGGTGTAGCGCAACCACATTTATACAATGGGATAACATATTTCCACGAGGTAAGGAGCACAAACTATAAACACAAAGAGCGTGCAGTCGCACTGTCTTTTTTTTTTTTTAATAAAGTGGGATGAATTCATTCTGTTGGGACCAGGACTATAGAGTTAGCATTAGTTCCTGCATTCTTTCATAAATATTAACAAAACAAATGGCTCGAAATTAGGAACCGGTCATTATTGATAACCCGGGGGGGGGGGGTAAGAAATTGGGGAGGGGTCATACATTTTTCAGTTCCCGCACGGGGCGGGGTCAAAAATATGCTGACCAACTTGAAGAAAAAGTCATTTTTTAATCTCTAAAATAACACTTTAACCCCCCCCCCCCCCTCGGTGAGAGTGCTTCCAATGTTTTTAAGCTATTAGTACCATTACTGCAAGTATGGTTTTTACAAAGACCTTGGTATCTGGTGTCTTGGCTTCTTCTGTCTTTCAGGTGCTGACTAAGTGGGCATATACCAGCAAACAGTGTGTTCATCATACTTATTGTATGAATCTTAACAAGAGTTGGGAACATTTTATAGATCATTTTTAAACCAACATTTCTTTTCGTTAAACACGAGACACGTTTCCTGTAACTAATGGTAACTGTTGGTGTGGAGGCGGGGGGGGGGGCGGGCGCCCGGCAATAAATAAGGCCGGTCCCTTACGGTCGCTGAAATGATGGTACTAGTGTCTTGTTTGGGAGGTCGGATTAGTTAAGACACTTGGGAAAAAACTTCGGGTAACATAATTATGGGAACTGGTTAATTCATGCAGTAGTTTAGCTTCGTTTTTCTTTGTTTAACATTAACCCTCTGTCACAAAAGCCATCCAGTCGGTATCGTACGACTTCTCGGTCAAAACACGGCGTCCAAGTAGCAGGGCAAGCTTTGTCAAGGATCCCCGAGGACCGTGAGCAAAGACTGCAAGTACACCCCAGTGATAGTGATTAGTATTGTCGTCTCCACATCAAGAGAATTCCGGTTAAAAATCCATGATTGACACAAGCCGGGTAGATTAGTAGGTAATGACGCTTTTCTGAAAACGTGTTATAAAATAATACCTGCTTCTACCAAAAGCACCAGAAGGCTGAACTTGTCTGGTTTTCGTAAGGAGCGAAACTTGAAATAAAAAATGGCGGCATCGTTGCCATGGTAATAGCGACAATGCCGTGGAAACTGGTGAAATACTCGAGCGTGGGCAACATCCGAAGTTGAAGAACTTATTCTGTGTTCGATTCAAACTGTATATAGGTCGTTACAATAAACGTAGACCATGGAAAAAGCTTCAGCCTGAACGACCGATGAACACGCTTCTCGGACGATCTCGGAACACAAAACGTAGCCCTACTTAGCGACAACCCGTTTTAAAATTGAATGTTGGGATTTAAAAAATAAAACTTAATTAGCCAGTTCTGTTCTTTCTTAAAATTATTTTAATGTCCCAATCTAAGTTATGATATATTTTAAGTGATTAATTTTGTATTCTTATCGTGATAAATTTGTTTTAGTGACGCTAAATAGTTTTGATCCCCGTGGTGCTTTGTGCTTCCTTTTACTTGACGACAGCGCCCTCTGGCGGTATATCGCTGAAAGCAGGTACTTCTTTCGTCCAAATGTTTACCATTATCACAGAAAGAGTGACACAACCTATATATTCTTCTACCCTGGACACAAGTGACATAATTATGGAACTTAAAACAAATAGTTACCTGGTTAATTCATTCAGTAGAGGGTGAACGTCTGAAGAATTGGTTTTTATTTTTATCTCACATGGGTTTTTATTGTCGACCATTTTTTTAATGCCTCCATGCAACTTTATTGGCTGGATAAGAAATTAAAAGTATCAAAGATTGCAAGCCATTGAAAAGCCTACAAAGTGCATCAATATACAGTAAAAACACAACGTTTTGGGGATCGCTGCACCCCGTTATCCAAAGCAAAGTAGTAAAACGTCGCCCCCTTATCAAGTGCAAAGTAATAAAACGTGCAGCACAACTATCATGCCAAATAAATAGGTCAAGGCACAACACCACAACACCAATACATACACAAATTTTAAAGTTATAAACCAAAACTTAAAACTGAGAACCCAAGCTTCCAGAGCTGAACAGGTTAGCATTAGGTAAGAGCTGACCTCTCCCCTGAGAGTGCAGGTTCGAAGTGAGGGGCAGTGAAATTTCACTTCGTTTTAG
>JAHWFP010204904.1:0-15422 GCA_023313725.1 Lithobius niger | reverse complement strand
CCCCCCCCCCCCACTGCACCCCGTTGCAACCCCGTTGCACCCCCTTCCTGCACTTCCATAGTGTGGGTTCTGAATATCTCTCCACCTCCCTCCAGCACCTCAGGTGTTTGGTCTTTGGTTTTAAATTGATCAAAATACTAGCTGAAGGACCCGGATTCGCCCGGGATCCTAATTCGGGGAAGTGTTGTTAAGTCACTGCAAATCTTGTTTTTAAACAATACTTCTGGTTGTTATCATGATCTGGTAATATGTATAATTTTGTTGGGTTTGAAGCTCTTGATGTTGCCACATACAGCTGGCTGGTTCCAGGTTGCCTTGGTTCTTCTTTAGCTAAGTAGCGGCAAATTAACATTAAAGTAAATTTCCTTGGTTCTTCTTTAGCGGTAAATTAACGTTGAAAATGCATTTTTTTTTTTGGTATGTACGCTAAGAGATGCTCAACTTTGTCCTGTGTTTTGCCGTGTTGCGCTACTTTGATCCTAGTTTCGTTTTGATAATGGTTTCGTTTGCGAGGCGAGTTGTTAGTAGTGGCATCTAGTGGGCGATCTCCTCTCTTATAGTATAGGATATCACATATGGCCAATCCCAACACTCCTGCTCCCTCCCGGATATGTATACGTTGGGGGGGGGGGGGGGGGCCCGAGAAATCCCCTTTGGTGCAGCCCCGGAAAAGTCGCATGCGAATGTTTGACTGAAGGCTAAAAAAGACCCTCTCAATGAGAAATCGAGCATTCAATAAGCAAGTAATTCCATGTTTAAGTCAATCCTTTGAAGCAATTGACCTCGGTATAACGCATTGCGAATTGTTGCAAGGAACGATTGTTGCAGCCCACTTAAAAACAATTCAACTACTTTTTGGAAGTTAGCATTTAGGAAATAAATGCGCCTTTCCATCGTAGGCTATCATGCTGCCAATTTCGAGGCCAATTAGGGGCCTCGAAATTAAGAACCTATCGTCGTTTGGTTTAAAGTTGCCTGGTTTAGTAGATACGGGTTGTTTTTTTTTTGTTTGTTTGTTTTAGCTCAAACGCCGATAATGGCACATTGCAGCGACTAAAACTTTATTGTCGCTTTGGTGCCACAATAATATGCCAAAATATGATCCAAATAGCGGTGCGGCAGGTCTGGTAAGTGGCGTCATCTCTTCGAAGACTTTGGAAAAAGTGCTTATAACCCGAACTTGTAGTCCAAGGCCATCAACAGACGGCGACATGGCATGTTTGGTAAGTGGCGCCATCTGTTCGAAGACGTTGGGAAAGTGTCCCAACCAGGATTTGAAGGTGAATCCCGTCAACAGATGGCACTACAGGGTGGGGTACTTGATTGTGCGACGGGATGGTGAGGCCGGTGCACTCGGCCGCTGCTGCCTATTATATTTATACTAGTTGTGCCTGTGCGCATGCTGCACACCCCCCCCCCTACCCACCACCCGCACATCCCTGCTCCCCCTTCCCCTGCCGCACCCCGTTGCATCCCGTTCCTGGACTCCCATACTGTGGATTCTGAATATCTCTCCGTCTCCCTCTGGCACCTCAGGTGTTTGGTCTTTGGTTTTTAATTTATCAAACCGTAAACCGAATATGTGAATGGCTCCCACATGCCCTTCTCCCCACAATTACTTTAACCCCCAATCCCCACACTGCTGCTCCCTCCCGGATTCGCATACCTGTTCCCCCATACACGCTTGCCCGCCTCCCCCTCCCCGAAAACGTCGCCCCGTGACATTCTCCCTTTGTTGCAGCCCCGGAAAAGTCGCTGGCGTGAGTTTGAATCGCTGAAAAACCCAGCATTCAGTAAGCAAGTCATCCCATGTTTAAGTCAATCCTTTGAAACAATTCACTTCTGTAGCGCGCATTGCCCCCACACACACTAGCCCTGGCACCCTCTCCCGCACCCCCCGAAAACGCCGCCCCGTGACATTTCCCCTTTGGTGCAGCCTCGGAAAAGTCGCATGCGTATGTTTGACTGAAGGCTAAAAAAAGCCCTGAGAAATCCAGCATTCAGTAAGCAAGTAGCCCTATGTTTAAGTTAATCCTTTGAAACAATCAATTCACCCCGGTACCGTGCATGACGACATTGTTGCTGCCCCTTTTGAAAACAATTCAACTCCTTTCTGGAAGTGAACATTCAGGAAATAAATGCGCCTTTCTATTGTATCAGGCTGCCAATTTCGAGGCCCCCTCGAAATTAAGAACCGATCGTCGTTTGGCTTAAAGTTGTCTGGTTTAGTAGACACGGGATATTTTTTTTTTTTTTAGCTAAACGCCGACAATGGCACAGTCCACGCGACTAAAACTTTGTTGGCCGCTTTGGTACCGCAACCATACCAAAAAACGAACTCCAAAACGGTGCGGCAGGTCTGGTAAGTGGTGCCATCTGTTCGAAGACTTTGGAAAAAGTGTTATAACCCGAACTTGTAGTCCAAGGCCGTCAATAGACGGCGACATGGCAGGTTTGGTAAGTGGCGCCATCTGTTGGAAGACGTTGGAAAAGTGTCCGAACCTGAATTTGAAGGCGAATCCCGTCAACAGATGGCACTACAGGTTGGGGTACTTGATTGTACGACCGAATGGCGTGGCCGGTGACTTTGGTGCCTGCTCCGGATTATATATGTAGATGCTAGTCAGTTTGTCGGAAATAGTTTAGTTGAGAACATTGATTGTTGTAATAAGGATGAAATTCGCTAACATTTTATTGTAGTAGAGGTGAAATTCGGGTGGAAAATGTCTCGTTTAAAACAATTCTTGTGTTTACGTAAAGAAGTTCCTTTGTTAACTGTAGTACGAACATTTCATGATTGATACTTGGGTGGGTGACCGCCTGGGAATCTGGCTGTTGCAGACATAGGGCCTTAGGGCTTCGGGCAGATGACCAGGAGTGGTTAACGCTCGTTAAACCCTTTAACCCTTTTAACATTTCATGGATGGGCTCCCCTTGTTTAGCGTCTCTACGCGATCGCGTGGTGCACGTGATCCCGGTGAGCGGGGAAACCCAGAACGATCGATAATGGAGAGTTACTGGTGACGTCACAGCGCGTTCGCGTCATGATTGACGCGGCTGACGAGACAGCGCGGCACTTCCGGCAAGTGACGCAGGACTTCCTATGGGGGACGATGCGACGGGTCAACCGTCATCGGACGCAGGCAACGTAGATTTTAGAGTTGCGGAGGCAAGATTGTCGACGAAATTTTCGGCGCTATTTGAAGCGATGTCAACGCGATTGGGCACGCAAATGTTAGATTAATTAGGCAAGACGATTTACAGGTAAGCACATTTACAGGTACAGATACAACCACAATTAGCATTGTTTACGTCCTGGTTAATGTCAGCAATTAGTGGTGCACCGCCAGTTACAATAAATTCTAGTGCTGCGGATGTTATCAGCTGGGCTATCGGGTAATTATGGAGTTTGGCCGTGCCACGTTAAATCACTCAGTTTTGGTACTTACCGACGCAGATCGTTAGCCTCCACCCATTTCGCACCATAATATCCGGGGGAAATGTGTTTGAAGTTTTCCGAACACGTTTTGAAAACACGTAAAACGTTTTGAAAACACGTAAAGCGTTTTAAAACACGTAAAACGATAGCCCCGGCAGGGACGTCTATTTCTCCCCCCCCCCCCCCTCCACAGACGATGGCGCGACTTCCCCTCAATTCCTGGTCGTCGCGTAGTTAGCGTCATATCATTATGTACATTTTTTCCGTAGAAATAAACTCACACGACTTGTGAGCCATGTTCATGATGTAGCCCAAGCGAAAAAATGGCGTTTCCAACATTTACCTGCATTTGGACTGAATTTTGTAAAACCATGTCCCTTTACCAAACTGAACGATAGCCTAATTTGTGAGATCACAGCACGGTCAGGATAGAAGCAAAGCTCAGTTTCTCCTACGTTTACGTAAATTGCAACGTTTGACATTTAATTATTGTTGACATATTATCAACACCAAACACTGAAAATTCAAGCGCACACCCTTTATTTTATTTGCCTATTACTATCAACTCTCAGTTTGAAAGTGGTCATGTGGCTGAGCAGTGATTTGACAGACTGGAAGGGGGACATGGCAAAACCGCGCCAGTCTGTGCCAACTAAGCAAGTGTGAATGTGACAGAATACATCCCCTTAGTGGCATTGGGATATATTCTGGCCAATCGTCCCCTGCTGTGGTGGTATGGTTCCCGGAGCGAATCCCCGGGTTTGCCCCTCTTTTATTACACTCCTTTCTCCTTTAAAACGTCGAGTAATATTCAAATCTTAGTCATTATTAAAATTTTAAATAAATTTGTTGAGCCTTTCATCATGTGAAGGATGATGTAAGGCTCAACAAATTTATTTAAAAAAATTGTTTAGTAATGATTGTACATGGCTTTAATTCTTCATAAGTATAGGCCTGTGTGTGATAAGATTTACATCCAACAATGCCACTCTCATTTTCGAAATGACCCATTTTTTCAGTTGATTGCAAATTGGTGACATGATGAATTGTCAAAGATGACAAGTCAGCAGCAATAATAGCGAAAAAATTAACGTCCCATAATCAGTTAAAAGAATTGAATCCGGGTCTTTGGATTGAGCCTCCAGGGGGCGTCGGACGAACGTCTAACTGGAAAATCGTCTAATGGGATAATTGTCTAGATTCTGCCTAAATTAAAAATCTGGAAAAGCATCTAAACGGAATATCGTATAATGGATAATTGTTTAATGGATAAACGTCTAACTGGATTAACGTCTAACTGCGGTTTCTGATGTTGTATGTATAGCACCAGCGAGCGCGGTAGCGCGAGCTAGGCAGGGATATTAGACGATTTTCCATTATACGAATTTCCAGTTAGACGCTTTTCCATTATACGAATTTCCTGTTAGAATATATTCCGTTATACTGTTTTCCGTTATACGTTCTTCCAATTATGCGATTTTCCAGTTAGACGATTATCCCTCGCCCCAGCCTCCAGCTCATTACTGGAGTCATGGTGACCCATGATTTTTTTTCGTCATTATTGTTGCTTTCGTGTCATCTTTGACAGTTCACAATATTGGTTCCATTGTCCTCTGCGTATGTTGATAATTTACTACTAATTTATTTTCCTTAATTTTAAAACTGATTTGGACGTATCACAATTCGTTCAACCCATAACATAAAAAAAAAGAGGTAGTAAAGGCACAAAACTAAGCAAACCATCAACTTTCATGGGCTTATCTTGGTTAACGACATTTTTTTTATGTACTAACAAAGTAGTTACTATAAATTTTAATCAGCTGTTTCACTTATTTAATGTTTTGTGACAAGCTATATACTACAACATTATACTATTGAAAATTAAGACTTGAAGTTAACGATAAGTAATCAGAAAGACTTAGTCTTACATATACATATATACTTTTTTTTTTATATATATGTACTATACAAGGTGTCCAAAAACTCCCAGTCCAGCCTCATAACTTTTGAAGGGGGTGAGGGATAATCGTCTAACTGAAAAATAGCATAATTGGAAGAACGTATACCGTATAACAGTATAACGGAAAGTCGTCTAACAGGAAATTCGTATAATGGAAAACCGTCTAACTGGAAATTCGTGTAATGGATTATCGTCTAACTGGAAATTCGTATAATGGATTATCGTCTAATGTCCCTGCCTCGCTCGCGCTGCCGTGCTCGCTGCGGCTATACATATAACATCAGAAACCGCAGTTAGACGTTGATCCAGTTAGACGTTTATCCATTATACGATTATCCATTATACGATATTTCGTTTAGATGATTTTCCATTATACGATATTCCGTTTAGATGCTTTTCCAGATTTTTTTTTAGGCAGATTTTAGACAATTATCCCATTAGACGATTTTCCAGTTAGACGTTCGTCCGACGCCCCCTTTTGAAGGGGTTGAAAGAAGATAGTGAAACCCTGGCAATGTAGGTTTGGTTAAAGGATCTACCTTTGTGTACAACCGGCATTTCGCCTACCCCCCCCCCCTTCTCCTGGGGGAGCCCCAGGTGCCCCAACTCAGAAATGTCCAATGAAAGAGGGGTAAAGGATTACCTTATTTGAAAGGTCTTCATTAGGCGAGTAAAATGCCGCTTCGATACGATAAGCACATCCAAAATGGCGGCCAGTCAAACATTAGCATTTTCTTCTGCATCCCTACGTGCTACTCAGGCTAAAGACGCCGCAAAGGTACGTAGATGGCAGAAAAATGTTTCGCTCAATTTGATTGGATTACACCCACAACATCGTCTGCAGTTTGAAACCCAAAGTCTGGGCCTCACCCATGTGAGCATCCTATGTAAGATCCTTTAAGATCCTATAAGTTCTTTTAAGATTCTTTAAGTTCTTACAGGAAGAGCAAAACTTACAAGATCCTGTCAGGTCCTGTAAGATATTGGTACAAGATCCTGTAGGATCCTGCTAAGATCCTGTAAGACCCTGCAGGATCTTGTACTTATACAAGATCCTGTAGGATCCTGTAGGATCCTGTAGGATCCTGCTAAGAACCTTACTTTGTGCAAGATCCGGCATGATCCTACAGGATCTTGTACCAAGATCTTACAAGAGCTTATACAGGATCTACAGGATCGTACAAGATCTTATATAAGATGCTCACATGGGCAGTCGCCCCCCTCAGTCTTTCTTGTTAATAATAATGATCTGACCGGCCTTGCTTCGCAACTGCGTAAATTGGTGAAACGAAACATAACTCGAACGGTGAACATTTTCCATTATGTAACATTGTGTTCATCAAACGTTAAAAGGATTGAAAGGAATTACTAATTTAGTATATGCTCATGGATCTCTGTTCCTAGAGAAAGCTAGGAGGGGGGGGGGGGAGGGCACACTGAGGCCCACACTCTGGATTTCAAACTGCAAAAGACGTTGTGGATGTAATCCAACCAAATTGAACGAAGCATTTTGCTGCCACCTACGTCCCTTTACGATGTCATTAGCCTGAGTAACACACAGGGAGACAGAGGAAAATCGTAACGTTTGACCGGCCGCCATTTTGGATGGGCTCATCGTATATATCGAAGCTCTCATTGCGGCATTTTACTCGCCTAATGAAGGTCTTTCAAATAAGATATTCCTTTACCCCTCATTTCATTGGAAATTTCTGAGTTGGGGCCCCTAGGCCCCTCGGGGGGGGGGGGGGGAAATGCCGGTTGTACACAAAGATAGGTCCTTTAAAGGGATATACCTCCCAGCGCCATTTTTCTCGATCCTCCACATCAAGTACGGCCCCGAAGGTTTATTTCCTTACCGTTAGTCTTTCCCTAGCTAAAAATCGTTTTTTAAATGTGGCGTCTAGGAAATTTTCTGTTGAATATTGGAACTTTATTTACGATCGACCCGTAACTATACGATGTTTGCGCGCCTACAATAACCATGACGTTTCATCTCTGTGTGTGCATGTACTAATTTGCTAATAATTACCATCAGATCAAAAATCTAAAAGTGTAATGCGGTAAAAATTAAAATTAATTCTTCCAATAGATCGCCGAAGCAAAATTATAAGACACTAGCCTAGAAAATTATAAATTGTGATGTTAAAATACGAGAATCAGTCCGGTTTGTGACGACCGTATCTTGCAAGATGGCCGGCGCTTTAACACGGCGTGGGTAGGTCATCAATTTCCATCCCTTGAACCACCGTTAAAATGTCAATGCAACAGTCGTAGTTCTTATGTGCCCCTTATTTTTTCGGTAGCGATCCTCCGGGATGGTCCTCAGCCCTTGAAGCATGATTTTTGCTCCGTACAGCTCATCAAACGTGAAGTGAATAGCACATAACATAGCTAGTGATACTCGGGGTATGACATCCATGCGATCACACAAGTAACATCCCTCCTGGACCCTTTTTGGGTCAATTGCTTCCTCACCTTGAGATCGATTTGCAAGAGCCGATCGTGTGCATCTTAGTGGCGGCCATTTTTTTCAATGCCTTCCAAAAATGCCTTCGAATGATTTATTATCATTAATAATAATAAATTATAAAATAATATGTTATAGTAAAGGTTGTTTTCACCTGTTCACATAAAGACCGTTAATTTTCCGGCTTGCGTTCTTTATTAAATGTCGGCATATGCGTTTTGTGCTTTCTGTTTAAAATTCTCACTGTACACACTCTACGAGTCGTGTTAATGTCTTCACTTGCTCCAGCATGGCTGCTACCAGTGGCCTGAGCCTGAACCAGAATTATAGTTTGTAACCCGGAAAGAAGCTTATTGGCGCTTCTTGTCCTACCAAGTATCTTTCGTTATTTGAGCCACAGGGCTGGTCTGTACCTCCTTTATGACCCCAGCACTACGGTTTTGTTGTTTTTCTGTTAAACCGTTTTAGGCCTTACTGTCCTGTGTCAAGTTCAGCTCTCAAACCTAACTTAACCCTCGTGCATAATGTAACCTTAAAGGTGCCTTTTCACCTTTTAAACTCCTACATGCAGTACCGTAGAATCATCGAGCAATATAAAGAAAATAGCGGTAAATTAAAAATGGTGCAACACTATTCACAGCAGCACCACGATTTTGATAACTAAAACGGGATCACGTGACCCACATCAGCCTATTGGATGACGGAGAATATGGAACGGGGATGCTGTGTTTAGAATATGGGCAACGCTTTGGAAATGGTGAACAGGCTCCTTTAAAACCCTAACTTACAGCTTGTTGATTTGTCCTGAGCTTGTTTGCCGAATGGCTCGAATTGTTTTTACTAATATTTTTAGTGCTGACACCCGTGAAAGAATTCTGGTCGTATTGTTGTCAGAAGGAAATTAGTTAGTATCCTTTGGATAGGTTAGGAACTTTTAAGTTGGGATCTAAGCCTGAACCTTTGGATATACCTTTACGCAAATTTGAGGTAGGGTGAAACGTGGGTAAGCAGCATTGTCACCTAATGAAATTCCGCAAAATCTGGCAACATCTAGCGCTATCTAGTACTAGCTACTGTTGCTTGCATCAAGTGTAGGAATGTACAACGCCATTTATTTTAGCGAAACAAACAAACCACGTTCCTCCTTAATTATAGAATGAAAATTGGTACGTGCTCGTCTACCTGAGAGGAATCTGCAAAGGTTAATAATACCACTGCCGCTAGATGGTGTATGGTTTTGTTTTGTTGGTGACAAGGATTCTTTAAGTCTCACTATCTCAGAATATGCTAAAATTCAAGAGGGTTATGCAGAAATACCTTAGAAATCCGTGTTTAGGGTTAACAACATTAAAGGCACCTTTTCGCCTTTTCAACTCCTAGATGTGGCACCGTCGAATCTTCGATCAATATAAAGAAAATAGCGGTAAATTAAAAAAAAAAGAAACAACACTTCGCTGCAGTGCCGCGAATTTTCATAACTAAAACGAGATCACGTGACCCACACCAGCCTATTGGATGACGGAGAATCTGGAACGTGGATGCTGTGTTTAGAATTGGGGCAACGTTATCGATATGGTGAACTAGAGCCTTTAAGCCTAATTATGCGTAGTTCGTTTTTTTTCGCTTTATAGATCTCATTGCGCTTAACAATCATTTTTCAATTTAAAAAAATAGTATTTTTCAATATTTGTTAGACTTGTAGAAGCAATTTCTTTCAGTACCGTATCTATTATAGAGCAAGGTGGCCTGATGGTTAGCATGACCGTCTCCTGTGCTAGAGATCCCGGGTTCGACTCCGGCCTCAACCACCCCTGGCATTTTCGGGCAGAGAAGGGCCCTGTGATGTCTCGTGCTCATGTCGATTGTGGCATGTAAAAGAACCTAGGATTTCCGATAGGATATACCTAGCAAAATTGAACCTCTCTCCTTCTGGCGCCATGGCTAACGCTGGGTGCGCGTCAAAAAGCTACAGTACCGTATCTATTTTGTTTCTATATAGAAGCAGTTGTTTTCAGTGTCAGTTTGTTTCGTATACTTGGCGTTTATTGGTGTTTCTCATAATGTTATGTTTTCCTTTTTTTTTTTTCCACAGGTTTAACAGTGACAAACCAGGATCGAAGTGTGGTCATTTAAGAGTTAGCCACTGGCAATGCAAGTGGTGATAAAATAACTAGGTGGCACACCGACGTTTCTCTGTGTCGAAGTTTTCTTGCATCCTACACTGGCTTTCCCTGAACATTGAGAACGACTTCCCCGAATTAGTGAAGGAGAGCTGAAAACTGAAAAATGGTGAAATCGCTAGAGCACTTTTGCTGTGGTTGTAGCTTGAAGGATGGTGTGATTGTGACTGGCATTATATCTGTGGTAAGTAGAGCAGATTTCATTTGTCACTAACTTAGGATAGGTGACTGTAGAGTACGTAGTTTCTAGATTATTATTTTCGCGACGTGCAAAACCCGGCATTAAATCGTGGCCCAGTGCGTATTATTCGAAGCCCGGTGTATACTTTTAAGGTCTGGAGTTTAATATTGTCCCCCAGAATCGTCATAAACCGTGGGCTTAGGATCGTAACCTTAGTTTCAATCTCGTCTGCCAGGAGGTCGGTTTTTTTTTTGGCCGTAATTTCTGTTTTATTTTTTTTTCTGAAAAATCGACAATTCTTGGGCAGCCGGAGAACAACGATCATCCAAAAAATGAAATGAAGCTAAACCGTTGAACAGAATGATTAAACCATGCGCAATGGCTGTTTACCGTGACGTCACCATGAGTTAGCCAATGACGAACGAGAACAACGGCTGTTTGGCCGTCTGATTGGACTAGCCCAGTCACGTGATATGCACGTCACAGCAAACAGCCATGGCGCGTGGTATAGGCCTGACAGAAATACCGCCCTAACAAGAACCACAACAGTTCATATCACTGTTGCATTTAAAACATTAAAAATAGCATGAAAAACGTGTACTTAAGCAGTGCTGCCTGATTTCCCATTGCATAACACGCCTTCTGTTTTATTTTCTAGACTAGTTTAGATCATAAAATTTATTTACTCGTTTTTGTCTTCATTTTTTCTCGGTTACCTCACTCACTCCTTTCGGTTTTACATGTTTCACATCGCTTTTTGTGCATCCAACGTTTCTTATCTGCTTCTTTTTCTGTAGATTGATCTGCGACATAATCCCACAATCTTTCTTTAGTCAATAAGCATTCACATTGGTTTGCCATGTGTATTTTATTATTATCATTTAGCAGTGGTATATTTTCAGTGTGTTTTAAACTTCCTATGGACGTATCCTCACTTACATTTACGAAAATGCTATCTGCTTGCTGTAGTTGCTGCAATAAGATTGCTGTTGTGACCTTTCAAACCACATAAATACTGTCAGCCTAATTGACATTGCTACCTATCAGCATGAGAATCGTCAGGCGTTTGCTGGCAAAATGGCGTGAAGATTGATGCTGGCGCTGGATATCCGTATACAGGGTAAGTCAAAAGTATCGACCCGGTGGATTTGGCAACCGAATGATTTGGTTTTGCCGCCAAATAACCATCAATCAATGGTCATCATGGAGGGGGCCATGTTTTGAGATCATCCAGGGATGCCCCCCACCCTGCCCTCGTTAAATAAATTTTCCACTTCCGGTTCCTTTAGGAATAGGGCATTGGTCACAATTTAAGATATGTGCGGGCAGTCAATTTCATGGTGAATGCAGAAAACGGCATGTAAATCTGTCCACAATAGCACGAGCTATGACCAAAACGTATTAGTACAAATGTTGGCTTTATTGCATAAAATAATATGAGCAGTTGTGTGAATTGGTTGACTGCATGGAATAATTACAGTAATAACGTAACGAAATTGTTAAGGGTTCGGGTAGCACATGCTTGTCCACATGTTTGCAGCACACTAGCATTCGACCTAAAGGAACCGGAAGTGGAAATTTTATGTAAGCGTGGGGAGGGGGGGCAACCCTGCTTAATCTCAACAATTCCATATATGGACTTCTTTCTTGCTCACTGATTCCCGGGATGGGAGGTACCACCAGCTAGTTGACGGAGACAGTATGTTTATATGGCAGACAGCACTTTTGTTGAAACATGGGTTCGAACCTCGACATGTGGTTCAAAGTCGAACACCAGTTTGTTACATGAGCCACAAAACTGTGCTAGCCAAAACCTCATCAATTTCGTTACGTTTGCTGTTCCTACTGTAATTATTACATGAATAAACCAATTCACACAACTGCTCAGAATAATATTTTATGTAATAAAGCCAACATTGTACTAATGTGTCTTGGTCATAGCTCGTGCTATTGAGGACCGATTTACATGCGGTTTTCCGCATTCACTATGAATTGACTGTCCACACACATCTCAAATTGGTACCAATGCCCTATTCCTAAAGGGACCGGAAGTGGAAAATTTATTTAAGGGGGGGGGGTAGTGTGGGGGGCACCCATTGTGATCACAAAACGTGGTCCCCTCCGCGGTGATGAACGATCGATGATTATTTGATGGCTAAACCAAATCATGCCGTTGCCAAATCCACTGGATCAGTACCCTGTATAGTGTGGCAGCAGGGACGTAAAGGTTTGGGTTAGGCAGAGCATGCTGTTAGATCCGCAACGGCGTTAAGGCGTTAACGCTAACACGTTAAGGCGTTAACGCTCCTATCTGCGAAGGAAGGAATGATTCTTTGAAGAGAACGTGTTGAGCCTGCAAAACTGTTAGCAACTCCATAAACATCTTTAAGTAGGAAGGATCGAGCCAGACGTGATGTACTGGTCCAACTCTTAATTTCAGTGGCGAAGGGGCAAACCCGTCAGTCTCTCTCTAATATGTTGAGCAAGGAGCATACTTCCTGTCACACTCCGTCCGGCTGTATGGCTGTGTGGTGTTGCTCAAGTTGTTGATGTGCTAAAGGATTTCACATCAACTCACGAGATGAGTACATATGGGAAAGGCTAGTCCCGTTTGTGCCTAATGCCACCACACCCAAAATGACGGCTTAATCCTGACAATGATACTTACTCCCTTGTATACATAAGGAGAGAGAGAACAGAAGTAAGAGGAAAGACACAGGCAGAAGGAGAGGCTACGTTGTATGGGGGGGGGGGAGGGAAGGGGCTGACGCAAGAGAGGAAACAATGAAATGCTCCAAGTGTGGTGAAGCGCCACGCTTTAACAGAGGCTGAAAAGGGAGGAATGTATAGTATATTATACAGTCTTGGCCTGAAGGAGCGCAGACCGTAACAGAGGAGAAGAACGATGGATACAACAATGTATAGATAACATAGCATTTATTTATTTCAACTTACAGGAGAATACACAGTCCAAGCGCTATAACTCCTTCTAAATCTTAAAACTAGCTACTACCGAAAACTAGCTTCTGCCGAAAACTTGGTTACATTGTCACTGGAAAAGATTTTTACAACAATGTTATACGTTTTATTATTATGCTCTCATGTCCCAGTTATATGGCTTCGTGCCGATGCCCCAATAAAATTTACTCCTTCCACCAGTTAAATGTAAAGAGTGAAAAGCACTACATCGCTCTAACCCTTCAACAGTAAAAGGGAGCTTATACGTGGGAAATTAAGATAGAAGGGAATACATTTTTCCCACAAATACTGCATACATCAGCTTTAATGGGAGATATTAAAGAGATTCTAGCTTTGTCCCTGTTATAACCGAAAATGTTTTCATCACTTTCTACCTTGTTCCAGGATTCTTGCCCAAAATTCCCTTCACCACGATTTCGTACCAAAAATTAAACTTTTCTATCGTGTCAATATTTATCGGTCTATTTTTCTTATGTGAGTTTTCTTTGCGCAAATACCTTACATCCATTCCTCTAGCACTTGTTGGAGGTAATCTTCCATGCAGTGGTGGCATTCGCTAGGAAAGACATGGAAAGAAGAACATTTGACGAACACAAGGTTAGGTGCTAAGTATACGATAGGTTGTACAAGAAAACAGTTTTTCAGCAGAAGTGATGCTAAGCAATCGGAACAAGCTTAGTGTTCATGTATAACTCTTAACGTGTACGCCCATGCATGAAACAATGAAAAATGCATGCAACAAGTTGACGAGGGTTCCCTGTTGAAGCAGGTAGTATCTTGAGTCTAAACCAAACCGTTCGAAAACGAGTTGCTCCATCTGTGATCGACGTGAAGAATTGCATGAAAACTCGTAATTTCACATACTTCACCAATTTTATAATAATTGATGTGCTTCAGGTATTTTTTCGTAGTTTGGTTGAATTGATATTACCATTTTGCACTAACACTACCACATAGATTTCACACGCACGTAAGAAATATTCCATTTGAGCCAGAGTCGATTTCAGATTCTGAATTGTACATTTCGGAAAATGATACTACACAATTCCACTTAATTTGACGTCACGTAAAGGAGCAGAGGCGTAATACAAAAGAAACTCGAGATTACCTTGAGACGACGAGTTCTATTGCATTCAAATTATGAATGAATGAATGAATGAATTAATTAATTAATTAATTAATTAATTAATTAATCAACTATCGTAGCATACAAATGTTAAAGACGGAAATCCAAAGGCTCAACAAGAATTAAATAAATACAGATGCAAACCTATTTACGTTGCCTTTTGGACTTATATGTTAGACTGCCTGAGCGGGGAATCGAATCCACGACGTATGAAACCAAAGGCCGAGGTCGTACTGCTGAGCCATACTGACACGACCTTCTTAAAGGAAACGTCCATAGGCAGCATTTAACACGTCCATATATACTTGTAAACATACAGTTGGCCGTGTCAGCATGGCTCAGCGGTTGAACCTCGTCCTTTGGTGTTGGTTCAATTCCCCGGTCTGACATACATAAAAGTCCAAAAGGCAGCGTAAATAGGTTTGCATCTGTATTTATTTAATTCTTGTTTCTTTATTTTTATTTCTGGGTTGGAGGATTTATGATCAACATAGCACGTGAGTACTATTGCTGTTTGTTCAGTTATCTTCTCATGACAGGTTCATATCCCTTCACTGTAAGTAGATATTCTAATCAAAAACCAAAGCTGGTAGAGAGGCCGCCGTGGAGTGATTGGTAAGGCAGTACTAGCGCCGATAACCATGTTTAAGTTTTTCATTTAACTTCTGAAGTACGTCCTGAAGAAACATCTGAAGACAAAATGAATTTAAGAAATTGGATTGGGGGAAAAATGGTCAGATAAATTCGAAAGGTCGAATTTATTTGCTCAGTAAATTCTATCCACCCAAAACCAAAACTGGTATAAAGGAAGCCGCCAAGTTTCGAAAAAGGATCGGCTTTGTAAGGTACTGATATCATTCAACCAGGGAAAGGCCGCCAAGGTTAATCCTATTAGTCAAGTTAATCGAACCGACTGATAGTTCGAAAGTTAAAGGAGAACTAGAACATTGCTACTCGTGGTAGCGATCTTCAAGTTTTCATTTAACGTCCAAAGTATTATTCGGTGCGATTAACTTGGCTAATAGGATTAACCTTGGTGGCCTTTCCGTGGTTGAATGATATCAGTTCCTTCCAAGCCGATCCTTTTTTT
>JAHWFP010204901.1:0-19168 GCA_023313725.1 Lithobius niger | reverse complement strand
TGTTTCTGTTATGAATATTAATTAAGCCATTAATTATTTCCCTACATAATCCCTGTTTATCCTAAAATCATGGTACCTTTTTAGTGGTTCCTTATTTTAGCTTCCAAACCCAGTTCATTTATAACAGAAACTGCTTTACATAATTAAGCAAAAATTTCGCATTCACCGGCGGCCCAAAGTTAATTGCCGTGTGACTAGGAAAAACGAACCTTTCTTTGAGGTAAAAAAACAACCTTCACAGAAATCAGGGCAATAATTATGTACAGCAAGATTAAATTGCTATATTAATTAAGCAATACTAGTCTGGGTGGAATTTTGGAATAAACTATCGTATGGCTTAAGTGCATGCAAGACTCGAGAGCGCATTCTCCATGTAACTGAACTCAATATTTTATAAAATCAACTTTGTTGCTGTTGATCTGGAATAAACGATATTTCGTTTTCCTTGGGCTGGCCACATGGATTTGTTTACCCTCTCGCTTTCGACGAGGGAGGCGTGGCACTTTCCCATATCGTGTTGTGCTCTACTTTCGACCTCGAGTTGGCCGCTGGTCCGGCCAAGGTCGTTCAAGGCTGAGTGGGTTTTCTCTACCCTCGGTAATTACGTTGCCAACCATTTGGCCTACTTTCTGCTCTAGCTGGGGGAGTGAAAGAAAACACAAGCGTTACTAGCTATGCTTCATCAACTTTCAACATTCTCCCTTTGAAATCTCGTTTCTTGCCTCTTCACCTTTGGAAGAAAAGCCACTTTTTATAGCCAAACGTGACTTTGATTTGCTCCCTTGGGCAAATAAATAATTAATAAAATATGGAATATCCATGGTTCGATTCGAACAGTACTATTTGACATTGTCAAATTTAAATATTTTCCTGTAGTACCAATAGCAACGAGATTTCATCGGAATACACAGTTTTCATAAACAATAAAATATCACATGCATGCCACATACATGAGTCGCCCAGAAACTTGTATGTTTCTGAATGTATCACTTGTTTGGTCTCGTATTGGGACTCAAACTGGCGACCAAGTTATCAAATCGGTTTCATCATGCTTTTTACTTATTTATTAATATTTTCATGCTACATAGTAACAAAATTAAGCATTTGAGCAAGGGAGGGGGACAGGATACCTGTTTTATTTACCCCGTTAAGTCGTATTCGCTTAACCCCTTAATGTAAGTGTCATTTACTGTTATTCCCAATGAAAATTTTTTCACGATTGTGCTTATTGCGTACTTAATATTTAAATTGTTTCCACATACTCCACGTTTAGGTGGTACTTTGTTAGTGTCTGTATTTGAGTCTATGTTTTATTTATTCAAAACGGCATAGTGAGTACTGCAACTCATTCATATATGCGGGTTGGTTGATGTGGCGTGTACAATATATTATGTGTTTATTTGTATTTGTTGCACCCATTTTGACTACTACGAGACGGTTTAGACTAACCCGGGGGAAAGCCGTCAATCGTAGCTTATTAAGAACGTGTGTATTCTTGTTTGTCTGTTTTCCCTTTTGACTACCAAGCGACAGTTCAAACCGACCAATACGGAAAGCCGTCTATCATGGCATTTTAAGAACCTTGTTCGTGTATATGTGTGTCAACCCATTTTGACTACATGCTCAGGTCGAACCTAACAGTAAGGTTCCGCCAGCAAACATGAATTTTAAGAAATTATTGCGTTGCCTCACAATAAATATGTTATACCGCCAGAATTGTGATCTGTACAATTCTCGACCCTAATGTCGTGCGATGCTCTAGCGACTCGTATTCGTTACTAGAGTGCTTGTTATAGAGTGATTTGTCTGTAAGGTAATTACCTTGAAAACGAGCTCTTTTACCTGGAAAAGAACCGTTTTATGCCATGTGCTACCTGCACTGGTCCTTCTGAACGTAAGCGACCAGAGCACAGGCGTATTTAGAAGACTGGAATTCCAAAATTCCAGAAACCTATGATTTAAATTTTAAGTCGAATTGCAGCAATCATATAACATATATATATTTTTTTTTTTTTTAGTTTATACTGCTGTATTATATATTTTATTCTAATTCGGGTTTGCACTAATCTGCCGGAGCACGGCAGTGTCGCCTCTAAGCATTGCGAATTGTAAACTGTTTATTTTAGAAAATGCAAGGCACCCGTGAAATTCCCGGTATCTAAGCGTTGCATGGCAAGCTGTTTAACTTAGAATATGCATGACATGCGGAAAATTTTATCCCGGTATCTAAGCGTTGTATCTACAAACTGTTTAACTTAGAAATTATGTGAAGGCAAACCAAGCAGTGCTACATAAAAATATACAAACAACGTTTCGAAAATTAACAATTTTCGTCTTCAGGTTAGCAATAAAATTAAAGCATGGCAAAAGCCACTAAGTCAACCTATATTAAAAGCATAAAACATACATTTAAAAAGGATAAAAACCGCCAATTTCTCCCCTCAAAAGAGGCAGAAAGGGCAGCCGAAAAGCAACGACCCACCTGCTCCGTTGGATGCCACGTCGCAAAGCAAGGTGTATGCAAATCGGGGTCACGTGTTTCAAAGGTGTGATGCATTCGTTATGTTGGTTTTACAAAATGCCTGGCAAAAGAGTCGAGTTTAAGTGATTTAATTACAGGAAAAACCCACAAGCCCGGTTTTCCTCTCAGGATAATTACGAGTGGGAAGACCACCCCCAACATTGAGCTTGCGTGCATCCTTAAACCCATTCTAAAAGAACTCGCTGAGGGGCGCCATACTACCCCCAATGCACTCAAAATTGTTCACGACCTGGAAGGATATCAAGTGCCTCCAGGGTTTGAATTTGTTTCCTTTGATGTCGAAAAAATGTTTCCATCATTGGACCAAGAGCTAATCATTACGGAAATCTCTCGAAAATTAACAAATGAACCCTCCCCCCCCCCCTCGCTCCTCAAGCTTGGGTGGGATAATGATACTTTCATCAGTGCAGTAAAAGTCATTTTTGAAACCACTTTCTTTGAGTATGGAGGCAAATTTTACCAACAAATCAATGGTGTACCGATGGGAAGCCCACTTTCAACTTTCTTTTGTGACATAGTCCTCAATGCAGTCGACAATAAATTGGTTGAAAAATTTCCACAAATTAAATATTACAAGCGATACATCGACGACAGTTTAGCACTTCTACCAACACAACTTAAGTTATTAATCCTTGAGTTTCTCAACAGCATCACTAAATCACTCACTTACACTATGGAGTCCTCTAAAAACAACGCCATCCCCTTTTTAGATGTAAATGTCATTATTAACGATAATAGCCTAATCGAATTCACGCACTTCAGAAAAAGTATGCAGTCGACTCGCACCCTGCATTACAACTCCTATGTTGATGCCCACTACAAAAATAATGTAGTAATAAATGAAGTTAAACGTGTTGTCTCACACACCAGTAATGCTGACTTATTGCAGCATGAATTTCATTACATCTTGCAAAAGTATGTCGAGAATGGGTTCCCACTCGGGTACGTTAACAAATTAATTTCAAAAGCTTTGAACCCCAAAACGGCCCCCCTCCCCCCCCCCTACGAGTTTCATTGCTCTGCCATACTTCAAAGGCATCTCTGAAGTCCTTAAGAAGAAACTTAACATCAATAACATCCGACTTGTTTCAAACAGCCACCAAAATATTAAGCAGCTGACAATGCACCATGAAAATAAACACAATAACAAATCAGACGACCTGCTTTCCACACGCAATACTGTTTATAGAATTCCCTGTACGGAGCCAACCTGTACTGCTACATATGTAGGACAATCCCTTCAAAAACTTAAGGAACGTATGGCATCCCATAAATCTAACTTTAAATTAAAAGTCGAATCAAATTCTTTAGTGCAACACTGCCTAGCAACAGGCAAGTCGCCAGACAAATACGCAACAGGCCACACCCCCGACTTGGACAAGGTCCAAATTTTGTTTCGTGAGAAATACACCAGAGCAAGAATCAATCTAGAAACATTGGTCATCCATACACATACACCACCCGTACATAACCACTTAGTGCCAGATAACAAATTTCTAAAAGAATATTTTCCTGTAATTAAATCACTTAAACTCGACTCTTTTGCCAGGCATTTTGTAAAACCAACATAACGAATGCATCACACCTTTGAAACACGTGACCCCGATTTGCATACACCTTGCTTTGCGACGTGGCATCCAACGGAGCAGGTGGGTCGTTGCTTTTGGGCTGCCCTTTCTGCCTCTTTTGAGGGGAGAAATTGGCGGTTTTTATCCGTTTTAAATGTATGTTTTATGCTTTTAATATAGGTTGACTTAGTGGCTTTTGCCATGCTTTAATTTTATTGCTAACCTGAAGACGAAAATTGTTAATTTTCGAAACGTTATTTGTATATTTTTATGTAGCACTGCTTGGTTTGCCTTCACATAATCTGTTACTGTGCTTTTTACTCCATAACTTAGAAATAGCACGGCATCCGTAACATACGGTATCTAAGCGTTGCGAACGCAAGCTGCTTAACTTAGAAGTTGCGCGGCATCCGTAAAAATTTTCCCGAGAACCTAAGCGTTGCACGGCAAACTGTTTAACTTAGATTAATGCATGCTTCCGTAAAATCAGCGGTCACTAAGCGTTGCATAGCAAACTGTTTAACTTAGCATATGCCTGCTTACTTTAATTTTGAATATCTTGTTCAGAGCGATGTTGCATCGCTTATAAGGTGACTAGCACCGGAAGTCAAAACAACTACATTTTTTTTCAATTAATGGGACGGATTCCGTCGGACTTCCATGTCACTGAGTGACGGTGTAACTACAGCATAGTTACCCTGGGCAAATCAATAATACGAGTTGGCCAGACTCCATCATTGATTTGCTAGGTTATAAGACTGCACTTACAACACTAAGTTCACATGCGGTTGTTGCCAACCAGGAAACATTACCTTCCAGCATGCGGTAGATCTTTCAAGGTGTTCACTACGACCTGAATAAATGTGTGTAATCTGTTCCTTAAGGAACTTACATGTGAGGTACTTCGAACTTAGTGCAACCGTCAATTTGAAGTTACGTCTGGATTCCAGATCTTAAGCGTACCTCACCTCTAATCAAGTTGGATTCACATAGCGAATCATATTACGTAATTAACGTTAATTGCGCTGTACCATAGGTAGCAGCAGTGTGATTACACGTTAGCATTTTTACAATTTGTAAAAGGAATGTTTTCCTACATTACTAATTTTACCATGGGTAACAGGAATATTTTCCAAAGTAAGAAGCTTCACCATAGGTAATAGCAATTATGTTATTTTTTTTTTCGAATTGGAAGGTTTTGCAATGAACGACAGGAATGTTTTCCCAAAACAACTGCGTTTTACAATGAGTAAAAGGAATGTTTTCCAAGCAATAAGTTAATATGTATTACCCCATTAACTTTAAAAAATTTACAGTTTTAAGATTACATAGCAAGTGTCATTAATTTATAAGTGTCGTGGCAAGGAGGGGTGGGGTGTATGATTTACACAGATGTTTTCACCACGAGGCTAAGAATCACTTATCTCTTTATTCATTAATCCTGGATCATGATGGAATGATCCCTGTTCTATGATTCAGCCTCTTTTCTCCACTTTTCTGCCTTCCTGACACTTTACCACAATTCACTGTATGTTGCACCATTTTACTGAAAATACTTGAATTTGGACTACATCAGTTATGTTATATTCACACATATTTTAGTTTTATCTGAAAACATGTCACAATTATTTACACTTTTGTATATGTTTTTGTGACCGTACACATGAATTAAATGATTTTATTTCATAGAATAATGTTTCAGAATTTTCTTTTCTTAATAAAGAAATTTTGTATTTTCCCACTATAGGGTGAGTTCGCTAAATTTAGCATCTTGGGTGGGTAGCAAGTGTTGCCATGGTCAAGGGTGAGTCGTCCTGACCTATTTTGACCATCCCTTTCACTTGCTGATGCTTGCCCTTGAGCATAATCACTCTCTCTGCTGAGGGAAGGGGGGTGGGCAATAACGAAAGTGGTCGGTGGGTTGAAAGGGTTGGGGGTACGGCTCTGGGCCATGCTGGCTTGATCTGACCTCAAAATGCGGCCTGGCCGAGGCCATGTAAACAATAGCTGATGGTCACTATATGAGCTGAGGGGGTGAGCTAGGTCCCTAGGAAAAGAGACGGCCCCCTTTTTCGTGACGTCAAGCCTGAACTTTGCACCCATTGGTTTTGCCAATGTTCGTTTTTGGGTCACAATATTTCGGACCTGGGAAATTTCGGGGATTTTTCCCGCACACGAAGTTGTGTACTTCCATCCGACTGTCCTTTTCGTTTTTCGCTCCCCAAATTTGTCAGCATGGATCCCCCACAGAAGAAGCGGCGAACAGTGCCCAAAGAGGAACGGAGTGCGGCCGGCAATTTACCGCGGCACGTTAAGGACTTCTTGCGGCTTTTGTCGCTTAACCTGCTTCTATTTTCCGTATGCTTGGACCATTACCTTTACTGTGAAAGGGTTCCGTCATTATTTGAGGAGTGTCCGCATCGCTCCGTCGAAGAGGTGCCGTTTTCGCCGGTGTTGCCCGACGAGGACCCCTTAGACTATGTGCTCCGGTTATTCTTCTTGGAAGTTATCCTCGAGAACCCGGGGCAAAATGTTTTAGTTGGCGGCGCCCCTCCGGAGGAGTCATCATTTGCGCAACAATTGCGGTTAAGTGCACACTTCCTCCAGTGTAGCCCTTTGACCGCCCGGCAGTGTCTACACTGCCGGTATTTAACGTATCCTCCGTTTCCCCGGGATACGGAAGAATTTTCTGCCTTTTTCTGGCGGGCGGTGAATGCAGAAAACACTTTCTTCATGCAATTGAATTTGCACCGGGCCGTAGCCCGATTTAACACCGCCGCCCGTCAGATAGGAGACGTGTCCGCAGCTGAAGGACGCTTGGACGATATATCTGCGCTGTTGCGGGACTATCTGCCAGAAGGTCTGCCGCCGCTCCCGGACCTTATCCGCATCGGACACGTACAAGATCCGGACGTCCCTCTCGTCTCCGATGCGGGAGCATCCGGCAGCGGTATACAACAGTGCCGTCGCCCTGGCCTTTGTCGAGACGACTGCCCTGTCTGTCATAACGGACAATATGGTAAGAAAAAAATTTTTTTTCTTTTTACTATTTTAATGAATCTACTAGCAATTTTCATCATATGATGTTAAATTTAACTTCTATTTACCTGTTGGTTAGTAAATAATACTTTTGATTTACTGGAAGTGGAAATGATAGTATCAAATTTGTTTATGCAAAACATTTCCTGTTAAACAACTTCCAGAAGCCTATTCAAATCTTTATCGCAATAATATGCGATTTAAGCTTAATTCTTGACTGTAACGAGTCTTAAAAAAAAATCTAATGCGATATATGCATTTAAGAATACATTATTGCTTCTTGAGCAAGAAAATATGTCGATTTCGACAAGTACTTTTTTTTTTTTTCTTCAAAAGTGTTTTAACTTCAATTTAATTGAATGGTTCTCAAAAGTAATACTGAGTTACTTTAAAATGCTTATTTTCAAGTTTACTTGGTATAGGCCCTCTGAATTGTAGGCTTTTAAGTAAGTTACAATTTCATGAAATGGTATGAAATCAATTTCTATTTATTTATATGTTGCTTTATTAACAACGTGATGTTAATTTATTTAAAAACACTAAATAAGGAATTTCTACGAACTGGTTTCAAAATGAATGAAACTGCAATTTTCGTTTCATGATCCATTTCCTTATGGATGTGAAATGCAAATATTGTTTACTTATTAGTAATAATTTTAATTTTATAATTCATGTCCTTATGGATGTAAAATTAAACCGTATAGCATAGCTATGAACAGTTCGTTCAACTTCCGTTTCATAATAGGTAGATAATTTTATGCCTTAATAATAATTAAAGTAGCATCTGCTTAGGACCTTCATCATCTTATTTTCTTAAATTTTAAGAAATGAATGTCCTTAAATGCTGTTTATATTTCCTCTATTCGTGAAAGGGAATCCGTGCCATGTGGTGTTGTCATTATTTATTTGTATGATAACTTTACTGTGGCTAGGTAGTCCGAACTAATTTTATAAAACTGGACTCCTATATAGCCTATTATTTATTTATGTGGCACCGTTTCCGATTCAAGAATAACATAGTAATCTAGAATAACTAGAGTGTGAGTGAAGTGCAAGTACTGAAAATATTCAGTGGTGGGGGTGTGGGGGGGTGGTGTTTTTTAAATCTTAATAAATTTGTTTACCGTACAAGTGTGCATAGTACGTATAAGTAAAATTGATATAAATGCTAATTTTGAATGTCCGGTGATCATCCGGTCAAATATTGGGAATGTATGGTTACGAAATCCTTGGTTTTGAACCTTTAGCCGCAATGAGCGCGGCAGCGCGAACTAAGCGCTAAAGTAGATTAGGCTCTCTGTGCGTAGGAAAATTAAATTTCCGCTGCGCGTTCGAACTCTAAATAATAATTTTAAGGAAAGGTAATAACTTATAGTCTTAAGAAATTTGATATTTTTATTCTTAATTTGGATTAAGTGTTAAATCTGTTGACTGGGGGGTGGGGGGGGGGTAGTATCACTCACGAAGTTGTCATGCTGTTATAACAATTTTATGTCGGGAAGGAACATGTTCCAGTTGTATTTAAATGCTTGAACGTCCTATTCCCGTATACCATTTTACAGTTATTTCTCTCCATATTGTTCTTATGAACGTGAGAGAAATTAAGGTAACAGCACGTATCGCCATATGCGAAAATGTATACTTACATTGAACCAGTTTACATGTCAATTTCACATGTATTCATAATTTTATGAATTAGATTTTAATCTTTGTTGTTCAATTTTCTTTATTCAGATGATCCAGAAAGTGACAGCGGCGACGAGTAACGCCGTTGTCGTTGCCGTGTCTCGACTGCCCGCTACCTTGTAAGCGGCGTAGTCGAGCACGATGTTGCCCGCCCTGTTTACAGGACTGTATTTATTGTATATATTTATTTTATTTTTTTTTTTTTCTATATTTTATTTGGTGTGGTGAAGGGAATTGTCATGTTTTATATGATCATAGATCTCTGAAAGTTCTTCCAAATTAAAATTCCTTATTAATTTCTTAACTTTCTACATGAAATCTTAAATCTAGTCAAAATTAAATTTCCCTGTTCGTAATGTTTCTTACGCATTTTATCCTGACCGAATATTAAATTCATGCTTCTTAAATCTGTGATCGTACAATATTATGTATGTACTAATTTTAATCCTTTTATTTCAGGAATTATATTATATGTATTTGTACATAGTCAGTGTTCAATGTTTCATTTATTTTATGTCTTGATTCTTATATATATTTTTCTATTCATGTTACAAAGTTATTTTATTTATGTACCAGAATCCTGATGTTGTCCATGTGTTGTACATATTTATTTCGATTTCTACTTTGTTTTGCAACATTTTTAATTTTAATGTTCGTAACCGTGACTTACCGTAAAGATTTAAGTCTACGTCAAAATTGTTTTCGGTTACTAATATTTTCTTCAAATACAATTTTCTAGTCAAAATTACTAAATTCAATTTTCTCAAGTTTCGACCATTTAAATAATTTCAATTTTCTTGAATTTTCTTTTCTCTCATAAATTTATTTCAACTTTTCCTTCTACTGTAACTTATGGTTACGACATGGTTGTAAATTTTTCTTACGATTTTCATGTCTTATTGCAAAATCCGTATTACATGTTTGTACATATTTTTTCTCGATTAACCTTATGTTAATTATTTTCTATGGTTTGCTATGTTTTTGTAATTACTTCTACATTCATCTTATATCCCGTTGTAAATATTTATGTTTCGTGTGTTATGTTTCGTTTATACGTATACTTATGTTTTTTTTTCGTATTTTAATGTTTGTTTGTACATATGTTTTTCGTATTTTATAAATTATAGTATTTTCTTAAGTAATCTACGAGTTTCCGTCTCGAAAGTTATTTTACAATACATCCTGAAACATAATAGGCTTAGCTATTTTCATGTATATATACGATGTAAACGTGTTCAGTATCATGCACTGTGAGAATCGAAACTGCGTAGGTAACTGGTCTAGCAATCATGCGTTGGTTTCGGAAAGAACTTCCGTTTTTACTCACTAGGGTCCCCGCGTGCAGAGCGCGTGAACGCTTCTTCACGGTGACGCCATGTTTTCTTTGTTCTCCGTCGGATATGCAAAGAATTACTCATCCTCAACGTTTGCCTCTTCCAACTGCCGACGCAGCCTGATTTCTGGGGTAGTTGTACTGCTACGGGTATTATAACCATGCGTAGAACCAAGCATTCTTTGTTTATTTAGTTCGTAATCTATTTTACGGTATTTATTTTGTAAATAAGCGGCTGATTTAGGCTCAACGCGTTTGCGTTTCTTAGTTAGGCTCGTTTCTGAACCGCTAGCTGCATCGTCAGGCTCGGAAGGCGTAAACGTCGGTGGTTGAATTTCCGATAAATGGTCTGTCGGATCTTCCAAAAGTTTTGCTATGTACTGTTGTAATTTTATTTCAGCTTCCGTCAAGGTACCGTTAAGCTGTTCTGATAAATCCAAATCGGTAGGTCCGTTAAAAGGAACAGGTTGGTTATTTGTTCTTAGGAACCATGGTCTTAGATTGTTTACATGTGCGCGAACGACTCTTATTGGATCCAGAAAATGTACAATACGAACGATAACATCATTAACAAATTCCATTACTCTGAACGGTCCCGTCCATGCTCGCAATAATTTCTGCGAAATTTGTTTAATTGGTAAAAAGTCGCGCAATAATACGTAATCGTCGACCATATAACGGTACGGACGTGCTGTACAATCATAAAAGTTTTGCTGTCTCTTAACTGCTTTCCAAGTATGCGCTCGAGCGACTTCGAATGCTGCTTGTAGTCTACTCTCTAGACGTACTATAGTGTCATCACTATCATAGCAGATTCGTGGTGGTTCGAAAGCTAAAGCACTAGGCAATCTAAATTCTGAACCATGATGTAAATAATGTGAGCTAATTAGCGTAGTTGAATTAGGGCACGCATTTAGCGCTATAGTTACTAATTGTAAATACTCGTACCAATTTTCTGGACAACTTGCAGAAATTTTACGCAATACTGTCTCTATTCTCTTATTTGCGGCTTCTACCGTTCCTCCTACCCACGATGTGTTAGGAGTGAAGTTTATCTGTTTAATATTGAACAAATTTGACAATCTTGCCACAATAGCGTTGTTTATCTCACTCCCATTGTCTCCACGCAGTTGCACTGGTGCTCCAAATCTAGCTATGAGGTGAGAAAACAACTTATTAGCTATTGTTTCTGCTTTCTTATCGGGAATTCCGACTGCAATTACGTAACGACTGAAGTCGTCAATTAACGTCATTATGTAGACGTTCCCGTGAACGCTTTTATTCAAAGGTCCAACGAGATCCAAGCTCCATGAATGACCTGGTCTCTGAAGGGGTTGATAGGCTCTCAGCTTAGCCTTTAGTGGCTTGTTAGGTCTAACGTAAGCTTGACATATTTGACAAGTTTTGACGTAATGTGCGATATCGTCCATCATTTTAGGCCAATAGCAATATAATTCTATTAATTCTCTAGTTTTAGTGGCTCCGCGATGTCCGGCGCCAGGTGTGGAATGGTAATCCCGGATACAATATGTCCGTAGAGATTTTGGTATACACATCTGTGCTAGATTGTGCATACGACCTTTGTTTGGGTCTGCTAGTCGAATTCTGTATAGAATTCCGTCATAATCTTTATAAAAGATGTTTCGCTTGTTATTAGCGTCGATCAGATCTTCAGACGACTGATCTTTTAGCCGATTAATTATTTGGCCTAAGAATGGATCGCTTCGTTGCTCCACCGCTAGGTGTTGTCGCGTCCAGTCAGGAAACTGACTGCCCAACACAGCGACTGGTATCTCTATACGAGATAGCGCGTCGGAAACCGCTAGAAGTCGGCCCGACTTGTGACGTAAGATGAATTCATATTCATATTCATATTCATATTCATATTCAAGATTCTTTCTAATTTGGGGGGGGGGGCCGGTGGAGGCACAATAAAGATAGCAAATTGCTAAATAATCTGTCGTTAAGAAAAACATCTTACCAAGTAAATAGCAGCGAAATGAATCTATACAATGTATAATCGCTAAAATTTCCCTTGTAGTGGTCGTTTCCTTCCGTTCCGCCTCAGTGAGGGTTCGGGAAGTGTAGGCTAACGGATAGTTTATACCTCCGTGATATTGACTTAAACAACCTCTGATCGCTACTCCACTGGCGTCGGTTTCAAGAAAAAAGGGTTTAGAAAAATCTGGGTGCTTAAGCGTTGCAGCCTTTATCATAGCTCGCTTAAGTTCTTGAAATGCTCTTTCTTCATCTTCGCCCCACAGAAATTTACAGTTTTTTCGTGTTAATCTGGACAAAATCTGTGACATTTCGGCGAATGAAGGAATGTGTCGCCTATAGAAATTTACCATACCTAAGAATGAACGAACTTGCTTAGGCGTCTTAGGCGTAGGATAATGTTGCATAGCCTTTGTTTTATCACTATCGGGTTGTATCCCGTTTTCATCTAGCACAAAACCTAGGAATTTAACCTTTTTGCGTGCAAATTCGCACTTTTCAACGCTGAGTTTCAGTCCTGAACGAGCGACTAGTTCTAGAGCTCGATTCACATGACTGATGTGAGTTTTAAGATCTGGACTACTCAGAAGACAATCGTCCAGATAGACGGTACAATAGGCTCCTAGCACGTCTGCAAATATTTGTTGTGCACAAAATTGAAAGTGCGCAGGCGCAGTTTTAAGACCCATTGGGAGCCGGTTGAAGAAATAGGTCTTAGAATTAGCAGAGAAGCACGTCTTAGGTTTAGCAGATTCCGCTAATTTAAGTTGATAAAATCCAAACTTAAAGTCTAAGCGTGTAAAATATTTAGCTCCGCTAAGGTGAGCCATGGTTTCTGTCACAGTAGGTATTGGAACACTTACACTTTCAACAGCAGAATTCAAGCCGCGTAAGTCTACGACTACGCGATAACCAGTTGGCCTTCTCTTTATCATTAGACAAGGAGATAACCATCCTGATTTTCCTTCTTGAATTATTCCTACTCTCTGCATTTCTTCAACATATTTATCCAATAATTCACGTTGGTGGAATGGAATTCGGTACATTTTAGAACTTACTGGTTGTGACTCGCCAGTATCTATAGAAACTTCGTACCCTTCATAACATCCTAAGTCAAAATCGTTCTTAGAAAATGAATCTTGATGAATTTTAAGCATATCTAGAAATTCTCCCGTTTCCTCCCTGTTTAAATCTGGAAACGTAAATTTATGTTTCAAAATTTCCCATTCCGCATCGAGTTCTGCCTTGGATTTTGGCTTGGGAGCGTCAGTTAGGCTACTAACTGGCACCTCCGATGAGCTTCCACTCGGTTTGGATTGATTTTGAGAAGTCTCGATGGGACTTGAGTTTTGAGATACCTCAATGGGACTTGCGGTTTGAGATTTCTCAATGGGACTTGAGGTGGGCAAATTTGAATTTGACGAGATTAAAGAAGCGTCATCCTCGTACTCGATAATAGCTGTCGTGTACGTACCTAGGATAGAATTCGCCTTTAGTTCTACGTCAAATCCATTAAGATTTATACACATAACTGGAATAATACCTGTGGGAGTTGTGTTAACAAGACTGTGAGCAAGATGTACAGGAAATTCGCCGTTTTCAGGTTGGAATACTCCTGTCTGTATTTCTGGATATGGAAAATGTAAACTTCCCGTT
Organism: Lithobius niger; assembly: GCA_023313725.1. Lineage (NCBI taxonomy): Eukaryota > Metazoa > Arthropoda > Chilopoda > Lithobiomorpha > Lithobiidae > Lithobius > Lithobius niger. The sequence continues at coordinate 5,346 of JAHWFP010204901.1, read as the reverse complement.
ATCCTACTCTCACAATATGCTGGAATTATTTCGTTTCTTAGCAAAGATACAGTAATATCTATTAAATGTTGTTTAGGGGTACAATTCCATGTAGATTTAGGATTATCATTGGTTTCTACGTCTGTAGCTACGTTAAGTGTCGCTACGTAAATGTGATTGGGTTTATAAAATTCCCTGTTTAATATTTCCTTATTTTGGTTATAGGCTACATGAGCTAATGCTGGTGTAGATGACATTTGAAATTTTAAATCGCCTATAGTTAAGACGTTATCTGGGCAATTTAATGCTAATGAATCTGATTTATTTGACATGAAATCGTATCCTAATAGTACTGAAATGTTACCAAATGAACCATCAGGAACGATAATAAACTCTTGATTTCTAGAAAATTCGCACTTTTCTATAGTTGTTACTATTTTCCTATCAGTTTTAATCTGACGATTTCCGACCCCAACCAAGTTGACTGGTGTGGTCATCGGAATTAAATGGCATTTAACTCTAAAATCATTAAGCATGCGTTGTGCTGCTGTGTTCGTGATTAACGAAAGTGAAGAACCTGTGTCTAATAAACAGATTTCTGGCCTACTACCAACGTCAAACACTAAGTGTGGACGTGAATATTTAACCTTAGTTTTATTTAAAACTGTGTTCACTTGAACGTTATCAGCGTTAGACGCTGTTTGCTCCGAGTCGAGCGATGCTTCTCGTTGCTGCTCCGACTCGAGGCTAGTATCAACCTCTGACGCTAGATGGTGCTGCTTGTACCACCTGTTGCCTGGTTGAGCGGAAATGCTCGTGAGCAAGTTTCCTCGCTCTCCCAACGATGAGTGTTTCGCTGGTGACGCATTTGGGTCGGCAACATTCTTGCTGTCCCAAAACGTTAAGCAGATTGTAGGCTCAAACGTTCCTACAACTGTTGGAATTCTAATTTTCCAATTTTTCTGCGTTGTTGGTGAAATACCAATAGATGTGCCCGAAGGCATGTTAACTCCGTCTTTATACAATGAATCATCCGTATGTTTAAACTGAACTGTGCGTTCGTGACCTAATAAAGCAATAACTATCGGCTTTTTAGTATCAACTGAGTTTAATTCAGAATGAAAATTTGTAGAATCTAAACCATCTTCGAATAGAGTTACTACTACGGAATCACAAGTTAAACCATATTTATCGTTAACTGTGTTTAAAGCATTTGTAAATTCATTTACGAGATTTTTGTTACTCTCTATAGCCCTTGCTACATATTTTGATGGAATTTTGCCAAAATATGACGCTAAACGTGGTAGTGCTAGCGTGCGATCTGGCAGAGCAAGTTTTTGCTGGTGCCATTCGACGTTTGAATACAAATCTAGCATTAATTTATTTGCAACTTCTTCTGAAAATAATGGAACGCATTTTGCGTTTAAAGAATGAGTATTATTTATCTCATTTGTTTGATTAACAGGAGTTTGAGCTTGAACTGAGCTGACGTAGGGATTTTGATCGTCATTACTGCTCCGTTCCGACTGATTGAAATTTAGTTCTGAATCCCTGTTCATATTCAGACTACTAGCTCGTTTTTTGAATTGCAACTACTTTGACATGAGTCATTGGGCTCATTTACGTCTGTAGCGTGTTGTGGAACACGGTTTTGGCTGTTGTTATTTTGCCGTTGCTGATTTTGGTTCTGACTTTGATTTTGATTTCTATTTTGGTTTTGGTTCCTCCCGTAATTATTATTATTACCGGAATTCTGATATTGTTGCCCATTATTGTAACCATTGTTACCGTTATTGCTAGCGTTAGTTTGGAATGCATATGGGTTATTTTTTCTGTTGAACTGAATAGAATCCCTATTTTCAAAACCAGAAAAATAATTTCCGCGTTTACCACGGTTATTTCCCCTGTAACGGTTACCTCCGCGACCGTTTCTGTTGTTAAATTTATTTGTTGGAAATCCTCCTTCTTGTTTAAATTTGTTCCAACGTTGTCGCACTGTATGTAAGTTTTCGTCTCTTGTACGACATTCTCGTTTTATATGCCCTGGGGCTGAACAACGATGGCAGATTTTACCTTGATTTACGTTAGTGTTAACTGCGCTAACTTTAGCTTCAACATTTTTAGGTTTAGCATTGCTAAGCTTAGTTATGCCTTTCTCTAAAGAATTCATTTTATCTAGCATTGTGCCAAAAGCTAGGTTGTTAACTTCCGTATTAGAAAGTTGTTAGTGCTTGATTTATCTGGGTTACGATCATTTTCATCGCCTTGATATCCAGCTAAAACTGAACGTTTATAAATGGCTGAATTATACGTATCCCTGAATGTAGTATGCATTTGCGATGTTACATGAGTTTCAATTTCTCGTGGCATGGCGTGTAAAAATACTGAACGCATACCATCATCTTTAGCTAGCTGTTTAAAAGCTCGCTGTGCGTCCGAATCGGAGGGTTTAACTCTCCAAAGTTGTGAAGCCATTTTTTCTAGTCTGGCAGCGAAAAGTTCGATAGTTTCTCCCTGTTTGAGTCGCGCCGTGTGGAACGACGTAGGTGTGACGATTTCACCTCCGCAACCAAATCTATCGACTAAAATTTCTTTAAAGCTGTCCCAATTTCGGGAAGTGGCTATATGCGGATTCATGGCTAAATAAATTGCAACTGGACCTGTACATTTACTACATGCAGCTGAAATTAGTTCGGAATCTTGTAGTGAAGGATCTAATGTTCGCAAATTTTCGACCATTAATGCAAAAGCGAAAATGTCTAATGAGTCATCCCCTGCAAAAGGAAGGATAGCCTTTTTGGCTGCTCGTAATTCGGCCCAAAGTCTAGATTTAGTTTGTGAATCTCTAGTTTGAATAGTTTTTAATACTTCTAAATGATTATCAGTTACTGCCTTAAGATTATCACTGTTTGATTGCAAACATACTGCTAAAGTATGATCTAAAATCTTTTGAAGACGTGAATCGTCCATTGAATCACCCTGTCGTCCGCTACTATGATTAGGGGTTAAATTTAGTGGAGTTTGATTACCATCAGAAATTCGGGAATTTATTACTACATTAGGAGTAATAGGTACATGGGAATGATTCGGCATTTGCGAATTTATAGGCACTTGAATATTAAGCGGCGTTTGAGCGCTTGTTTGCATTTGTAAGGTAGGCATAGTTGGTGTTAAGTTTGGTGTTACCCGATTATGCTGTGGCGTTACTAAATTTAACGGCACTGATTGGGTTAATGGCATAGTTTGATTCAACGGTACACTATGATTTAGTGAAACATTTTCATTTAATGGTAAAGTATGACTGAATGGCGCATTTTGGTTAGCATACACCTGATTATTTGGTGGCGTTTGATTATTTAATTGTACCTGAGTACTAAGTGGTACTTGGGAATTTAAAGGTACTTGATTTGCACGTTTATTATGTGGCGATCTAGATCTAGTTCGATCTTTAATTTTACCCTAATTTTGAGCTGAGCGATTAGCTGAGCGAGATTGAACTCGTTTGGGAGGAGGCAAATTTACTGCATCATCGATCTCGTCGATGGTATCAGAATACTCTGATTCTGTATCCGATTCATTTTGAGTAGTATTCGTATTGTCTAAATTATTAGTGCTGACTGAAGCGTCTGTGAATTCCACAAAATCTTGGCGATTTACTGGCCTTCTAATTTGTCTGCCTCTCGAAGAGACTTGAACTGTGCCTCTAGCACGATTACTTCTAGTTCTAGGCATTATTTAACTAGATTTCGCTAGATTTAACTAGATTTTAAGCAAATATTTAAGCTTAAAGTGGATTTAAACTTAATTTGTAGCACAAGTCTTAAGTTTTAAGTACTTTGAAAATTTTGTAAAATTTTCTACAAATTTGCACCAAAATGATGATTTTTCCCTTTAAAATAGAAATTAAGGAAATTTTCCCAAATTGTAACACGTGAAGTCGGCAATAATTTGACGATGGTTATTTTAAGACCAATCACGATCAATTTCACACAAAATTGGCACTGTAGTGACTAATAAACCAAATGCATTGAACCAAATTTAGGCCTATAAGTTTAATCCAAATTTAACCAAAATTTCCTCTTATTGTGGAAAATTCAAAGCAAATACACTTTAAATGCACACAAGATAATACACTTGAACATATTTCATAGCATTGAACATGTCAATCGACCATTTTCATAAACAATTGCAAGATACAAGCAAAATCAACAATGTTATTTTTCGTCAAAGCTTAACCAGTGCTATTTTCGTAAATAGGCTACCAAATTTTCCCGTACTTTTGACTGTTAAAATTCTGTTTACAAGCAAACCAACTATCGTTGTTGACTATTGGGATAAAAAAAAATCGGACCCGGATTTTAACGCTAAATTTCAGCTTTTAAGGACTGTAAAGTGCGGAAAATGGCAATATTTTCTATAAAATACAACTGAATGCTCTTAAATTATTAGTATTATTTTTCTTTTTCGGGCTAGTTGTGAGAATTGAATCACACTTATGACTCCATTGTAATGTTCTATTCCAGTGACCATTTGACTAGAATAAACATTATCGTTCAGGATGGCATAAGGGCAAACAATTGTATAAAACACTAATCAAGTATAAAATAGGTAGGCTAAATAATAAGCAAACATCCAATTATACTGGGCCTTTAATCAACACTCCGCTGTACACAATATTGACCCCACATTCGGCCAATTAAATCAGTGACAGATTATTATGATTTGATTGTATGATTACAATGATTTGACATGAGTTTAACGAATGGCATTACGGATTAAGTCGAGCGGTAAACCTAATCATTATTATATTCTCTGAGTTAAATTAAAGGAACTCGGGTTAATTTAGTAGCGTACGGATTGGTACTAGTTAAGCATAAACACAATTAGCTATCGCTAAACAATCAGAATACTTAGCTCATTAATTGAAGCTTGAGTGCGGCCATGGGCCCACGGGTCGGCTGAGCGGCGAAGCCCCGTCGCTAGCTCGGCACGGAAATCTGCCTGGCGTACTTCTGGATTGCGGCCTTCGGAATTTGACTGGCGTGAACTAGTTAGCGTCTGGTAAGCTGCTGGTGATCGGATGATATCACGCATTCCGAGGTTCAGCTTAAATACTGTGGCGTTATCGGCCATGATCAATCCATTGTAGTATTGATTTATTATTGAAATGCTAAATATAGTAACATTTGGACAGCTTGGGCCCTTATCGTCAATTGGGACCTCTCCGCCTGTCAATCATTCTATTGTTGCGTTCGGGTTCATTAATTGTTCCCCGTACGCGGCACTTTGAAGGTATATGCCGCCATCCCGTGTGGGAGGGACTTATTGTTATTCCACGTAGTGATCGATCATGAGCGACGATCTTAT
>JAHWFP010204900.1:0-13679 GCA_023313725.1 Lithobius niger | reverse complement strand
TACGTTACCCCAGCAGTTGTCATCCATCCCAGAATATTAATTCAGCCGATTCTTGTTGCATCCCATTAAACGACTGTCTGAACTGTCATGTAATCACCCTGATTCTGATAACCCTATTCTGCAGAATATGATGGCCTGCGATGGTAACCTAGTGTGCGTACCTACTTTGTGTTACGTGCGATGACTTCAGAATGCTGCCTGCCCTTCCTGGAGTTGCAACAAAGGCAACAAAGTTTTCATTGTAGTCACTAGCCTACCTGCTAACTCGCAACCAATCATTGAAATTACAGCCATTACTATGTGCAGCTTTGTGATGGTTGATCAGCCTTAATCTGAGGTCTGTAATGGATTAATCTTCTTAAGAATACGTATTATAATTTTCATGGCACGGTGAACCATGGATTAGGAATTCACATCATATAGTGGGAACAGAATTGATGTGCATTTACCTTTCAAACCTTCATGGCTGTTTTGACGGGAATGGAGGTCTACCCAGGATAACACTTTACCTTCGTGATCAGCCTTGCTTCTGGTGGATTCTGATCAGTCCATTTTACGGGTGTATCCATGGTTTTTTCTTTGCTGGTGTAATTTACCTTTGGTAACGGTGCATCACATGAACACCGTTTAGTCGTATGAGGAAATCTTGTGGAGGACTCGGGCAAGCCTATTCTGCTTTATTCTTTGATTGTCCCAGGTTGAGACTGGTTGTCACAGACATACCTTCTGGTGGGTGAAAGATGAGACATGCCTGTTCCATGGAATGAGTTCGCCGATGACCTGCTGATTACACGAAAACGCTTTTATGGAGGAGGATAGCATCCCACGCATGTGCGGTTGGGTTACCAAGCTGGTAGCTACAAGCAACAACAACAAAAAAAACTCCAGGAAAACGCAGCATTACGAGGATCAAATGCAAAATTAACAGGCTATGTATATTTTCCTTAGGCAAAAGAAACAATTTTCAGATGGCCAGGCAGAGGGACCAGCAAAATTAAGTTTTCGTTTTAATATTGAACGATATCGTTGAACGATAAAAAAAAATTTTTTGATTATAAATAAAAAAAGAAATGATGAAATTGGAAACGGAACGTGAAACTCAAAAACTTTTAAAGAAAAAATGTTTGACCCATCATATGAACGAGCGAACGCAGGAAGAATCTTTGCAAGAATATTTTAAACCCACTGTAAGCACTTTGAAACGCGCAGTAAAAATAAGTGTTTGATGCGCACAAAAACTAATCCGTTAAAAGCTGGAGATGAAGATGATGCCAGAGTGTCGATAGTAAAAAAAAAAGCAGATGAAGTGTACTGAATGCGGAGGAGCGCGATGATAATTACGAAGCATCTGGATCCGAAACATATTAGTAGGACAAATTTGAATTGCCAACTCTTCCCAGTTTCAATTCGGCTCTGGCACCCCTTAATCACTCCGAATAAGGGACTCCAATCCTTCCCAATCTCTCTGAATACTCAAATCTCCCCCCTATCTCCAAACATGCGACTCCGAATATGTGGTAACCAGATCCAGTCCTAGACTCACACCTACCTACATAATCAGCGATTCAAAATAGATGAATTTCAACAACTTCCGAACTTCCGGAACTTCCGAACTTTCCCACTCTTAGATCGTTGGAGAACCTGATTGCAACCTGAGCAGCTCCTCGGTCAAACAACTAAATATTTCCTGCTCACATTTTTTGAAAATTCTAGCGAGACCAATTCAATCTTTGGACTTCAATACGACTTAAAATGATTATGGGGAATAAACCCGTAAATATTTCCAAGAGAGCTATCGTGGTTGGAGGTCAGCAATACCCCGGACAACATAGGCTTTGGAATTTGTTGGTTTTTAAGGATTTGAAAAAACTTCCTACTCCCCAGATACCAAGGCAACGTACGCTGCTCTCTTGAAAAATAATCACATGTATCAAAACAGCTACCCTTCTACTAAAAAACCCAAGTCTAGTATGGGTGTCAGGTACAGCTCGATAGCAGGACCTATTTGGGAGGAAATGAGAACGAGTAAATCCGGCAGAGGCGGTACGATTAAAAAAAACGTGTCGTGAATTATAAGCACTATGACAATCTAGACACACGCTAGTGTGTCGCGCCAAGTTAGGCAACAAACATCACAAAAAACATCACATCAATTCAATTGTCGAGGTTGTAAACCATAGTAGCGCGACGCCATTGCGTCAGTGTCTTATATCTTGAAGCATAGTTGGGCACATTTCAGGTACTTGGGGAAAAATAATAATGCGGTACAAAAGCTTAAATTGTGTTGAAATCGAGAGCAATGACCCACCTGACAAAAATTAACTCGTGTTTGAATGCCAGCTACGCTGCTTTCAATGCAAGATCTGCCTCTCAATAACATTGAAAACGTGTTACTACCTAGCTTAGGATGATTATTCATCGATTCCGAGATAACGGGAAGGCTTCCAGCTATGAAATTGGACGAATGGGTGCAGTACAATACGAACTGCGTACCTTTTATGGTTTGGAGCCTGGTGGCGTAACAGGGATGGCATGGGAGGGCGCGTAAGTACGAAAATATTGTTATAACCATTGTTAGTATTGTCGGCATCGTCTCTCATTGGACGGCCAAAGTTCCGACAATGAGAACGTGTATGCTGACGTACGTGCCTAGGCACACACTAGTGTATCATGATAAATCTAAACAACGTTGCAAAGAAATTGTATTCACGTCCAATTCACGAAAAATAAACCAAGTGTAAAAACAAAGCAAAATAAACAAAGCCAAAAACTGGTAAGGAGGCCACCAAGTTGAGTGGTTCGGCCCTTCAAAGGAGTGATATCAACACACCAAAACTAACTAAATACAACAAATTACAACAAAATTAAAACCAAACCAAAAGCCAATAAAGAGATAACTAAGTTGAGAATGGTTCGGCCTATAGGCAAAAGGTAGTTGCAAATTGTTGAAAACCAATTTCTTGTTGACGTGGCACTTTATTACTCATCTGCACGGTAGTGGAGTTGAGTCAATACACAATTAAAAAAAGGAGTGATATCATATCAAAAACCAAAACTGGTAAAAGGGACCGCCAAGTTTCGAATGGTTCGGCCCTTCAAAGGAGTGATATCAACACACCAAAACATTCGCTAACTTATTTGCACCGAATAATACTTTGGACGTTAAATAGTACCGAAAGTAGGACCGAATAGGACCGAATAGGACCGAAAGTAGCAATGTTCTAGTTTTCATTTAACCTTCGAATTATTAAGCGGTGCAATTAACTTGGTGAATGTTTTGGTGTGTTGATATCACTCCTTTGAATTGCCTAACTATTCGAAACTTGGCGGTCCCTTTAACCAGTTTTGGTTTTTGATATGATCCTAATGACTTGGTGAAAAGATTGAGGCGTTCGTACTCATCCAGACAGGCAGGGCACGACGGTCACAGAATGAAATGGTCGACATTTTAACGGTTTTGATAACACATAATCACCGACCGAGACAAAAATGCCGCCTATCAGAAGTTAGGTCTAAGTTAAAAAACAATAAATAACAAAAAATGGAAAAAATGAGATGCTGTGTGAAATGTAAAAGGTGCACATGTAACCAAGTGAATCCTCCGATTATTAATATCTTGATAATTAATAGACAGGTGAAGGTCGTGATTTGTCGTACGTGTATGACCAACAAATTATCGTTCATAAAATCTCACAAGGGAATAAATAAAACCGAAGTACACTTACCAATGGGCGTCCATTTACCAGGATACCACTACTGCGGGTCAGGAACGAAACTAGACTAAAGATTAGCTTGAGAGGATCTGGGAATAAATACCAGAAAGAGATAAACCCTTTCAAAAACTCAGATTTGAACAATCGATATGCCGCTAACGAAATTCTAGCGTCTAAAGCCCAAAGAGTGCAGTAGGTTCCTTCCTTAGCTTGTGGGGAAATTAGCTGCTACAATGCTTAAACGAATCATGAAAACCAACTTCAAGTTCGGAATGGGAGAGGGAAAAAACTAAATGGATCAACTTGTAAATGAACATCACAAACCAATGCAAAAAAACTTTCCGAGTAAAGTCATAGTTTTAGTCTGCATGAGTTGTGGCAGGCAGATTTGGTGGAAATGATACCTTCTCCCATGTAAACAATGTAAACGATTTCTTGCTACTTCTATCAGTGTTATGTCCAAGTTCGCAATGGCAATTCTGTTTAAGTCTAAAAAAGGTTTAGGTATTACCGAAGCTTTTAAGAAAATGCTGGTAGGAACGACTTCTAAAAATTTCCAAGTCAATCAAGATAAAGAATTTTACAATAAAGACTTCTTAGCGTCCGTCAAATGATATAACATCAACATGTGCTCTACATACTAAGAGATGAAAGTGAGCAAAACTTGGATATGGAAAATATTAACGAGGTAGGGCAATTACAAGTGAATAGATATTATAAATGATGTGGTTTCCTAGTACAACAACACCGTTCATTCCACGATGAAACTGAAACCGTCGGAAGTGACCGTTCGAAAGATGTTGAAAAGATGAGACAAACTAGTTCTAAACGTTTGGCGAAAATACCAAAATTTACTATAGGAACTCCAGTCAGAAGTTTGAAACTGAAGAAAATCTTCTATAAGGGATATTTCCTGAATTTCACGAACAAAGTCTTCACGATTAGCAAAGTGCAGAAAACGAGTCCCCTAACTTATCTTTTAATCGATCACGTTGGCGAGCCCGTACTTCATGCTTTGTACGAGCAGGAACTCCAAAAAAAACTAGTTCCAGATTTTTATTTTTAGTAGAAAAGTGATGTTAAAGATGGTAAAGAACTTTACTTTGTAAAGTGGAAGAGAACAATAACAAGTACAATAGCTGGACGGTTAACATTAGCAGTTTATCCTCTTATAATTTTTCGATGCGTATTTCACTCTGGTATTTTTTGCTAGGTTTTCTTAAGCTTTTTATTTTAAAAAATTTGTATATAATGAAAAAGAAAAGAAAAAATTTCAAATTTCTAAGTGGAAAAATCAACCTTTGCCTGTATCAACTGCAACGAGGTGTTTTCTTCCCAACACCAGCTGTGGATGCACCACTGTACTCGGCACCCATCCAATCAAGAAGAATGTGCTTGCTTTAGTGGTCAGTTACCCCGATTCATTTCAAGATTGCTCATGCCTATTGCGTCTGGAAGGACTTTTCCCCCAACAGTACGAGATGCCGGTTGCAGAACAGTTCGACACACTCCAGTTTCTCCTATTGGTATGTTTGTCCTTGTCATCGTTGTTAAATGTCCGCCTGGGCCCAATGGGCAAATGCAAAGTTCAGATCTGCTCAGGAGTAGAGTTTGTTAAGGAGGCCACTACTGTTCACACGGGTGGCTGGTCACATTCCTAGGAAGTTTACAACCCGAACGATCTACCGATTCGCTTGAATGAAGCTACAAGAAAATTCAGACACCCATTGACACTTTTGCCAAACTTGGGAGTGGATGTGTTATTTCGAAAATTAGTACAATAATTATTTGATTGAGCAAATATCGACCATTGCAGACTTACAGTTCTATGTTGCAGAGCTAAAAGGAAAGAGTAGTATTGACGAACGTCAAAATTTACATGAGGAAAAATGTTTCTGAACTCGGTATTGGCTTTAAAGTTGTGCAGTTTCGACTCCGAATATTGTAGAGAATTAGAGGATACGCTCCTCACAACCATGCTACCCTACGAAGATTAATCAAATCGACAAATTCGAATGTGCAAACGACTTGTCAATTAATTTTATAGGTACTGAGGTAAACCCATAGATCTTCTTATATTCGTAATTCAGATGCGTTGAAACGTGCATTATTGTGCCATTAGGAACATCAGCGATTTTCTACGTTATCGAGGCACCGTTTTCTACGCTAAATATTATTACTAAAACTGCTTCCCCAGGGTATGGAAGGGAATGATGCTCTTCGCTTACCGAAAGGCATGTTACAATTTAACCTGGCACAATTGTTCAGATTTAAGAAGCCCAATGCAAACTTCCATACATTTCGTCACTTTTTTGCTATGACCTATTCAAACAGTTCGACCCAATACGCTCGTCTATAAAACTTCACCTGCACGCTCCTTGTAGTTTTCGCTACGTTGCAATAGGACAGGATGAGAAAATTATCACTCAAGATTATTACTTGAGGGAGAAAGGCGGTGGATGTATTTTACGATCGCATGGTGAAAGAGGCTCTAGATTACTCCAACTTGCTCGAAAATAAAAAAAAAACTACAAAAAAAACGCAAGCTGTAAAACTCTCTTTCATGCTCACTGACGTGTGGCACTATTGTGAGAAACCCTTCCATTCCTTCGACGAAATCCTGCCAAAGAGCGAGTTAAAGGTCTGGGGCCACTGCCACATCAGTGGTAATTATAGGGACGCTGCACAATCGAATTACAACTTGACCACTCTAGAAAAGAAAGCTATCCCCATCGTGTTCCACGGTCTAGAGGCTTTATGACATGCACCTGCAAACTCCCGCGGTGCAGAAGCTTCCCAGGAATACAGACGTTATCGGCCAAAACTCCGAATTATTTCAAAATATGACCATTACAACAAATGAGATAAATCTCCATATTATTCTAAAAGCTTTGCTCGATACTCTGGTCGCTGTAGCCGAAAAATGGAAAGATCCCCATCTTCGAGACTTAATTGACCTTCGAGTAAAAATCCACTTGGTGTAACGACGAAACGAGCCTCGAGAGCACCTTGCATATCCTGAAAACATGTGACCGACATGTCTGTTTTTGATAAACAAGTTTACCCTCGAGATGATCGTTTTATCCCATTTGAAAGACAAAGAGTTGGCGGGCGACGAATATGTGTGAGCGTTAAAAACCTCTGGTTAAAAATGAAGGTAAAGAAATTCACCTCTTACCACGAGATTTATCAGATGATGGATGTTATTCTGTTAGCCGACATCTTTGAAGATTTTTGAAAACTGTGTATCAAAAACAACAAGTCGGACCCCTGTTATTACAGCTCGACTCTCGGGTTCAGTTGGTTGGCTATCCTCCGAATGTTACATTCCAAGTTGGAATTAATCATCCACTCTGGCAAACATAACCAAATCACTTACGGCATCCGCTATTCGGTTGCATTCACAGTGTTGGTGAAAACGTCCCTTGATTCCAAGATTTTGCCCAGAACATGGCCCTAAGAACCGAGTTCCTTCAAAATCTTCGTGCCTTATTATTTGGAGAGAGCATACTGGAGGTGTCTCTAGTCCTGCCTTTTAAGATGCCCTTTACGATTTTGTACTATATGATTTAATGATTGACAACCAACAGGAAGCAACTGTAGTGTATCAGGCATGCACTGATAAGTTCTACCCATAAGCGAAAGTTCCTTGTTTTGCCCTAATATCCTCTAATTTGCAAATCACTCACGAAGTGAATATGACTTTTTGAATAGAAGTCTACCTTTTATTTCGTAGCCCTATCTATAAACTCGGGGAAAATTACTCTGCAGACTAAAATGACTGGGTTGTCTATGCTCGGCTATAATAATTGGGTTTAGTGCCTATTCGGATAGCTAGGTTGATCCAATACTTAACGAAAGAGGAGATTAGAACCTTTGTTGTGGACACTACCAAGGACGATGCCGTTGTAGATTATGTACTCGATCAGGATCTTGAGTATCTTGTCGTCCTCTTACTCAAGAAATCTAGCGAAAGACTTGAAACACGATGTCAATCGGAACAGCACACTCGCACCTAATTTTTTTCACAAGAAATACGTGGTTCGCTACCGCAATTTGAAATTCTACTTTTGCCACGGCCTCATTCTTCGTTGTGTGCGTAGAATCCTCACATTCAACCAGAACCCGTCGATGAGGAATTATATCGAATTCAATACGGACAAATGACGGCAAGTGACGGCTCTGTTCAAAAAAGATTGCTTTAATAATTTGGTGTTCGGTAGACTATGAACAATAAACAAAAATGGCTCAACGTCAAACTTTGCATGAATTTGCACACTGAATCATTTAACATTCTCAACGGCAAACTCGTGTAAATTAATAAATGTTCACGAACCGTGATGTACGTTCTTCCACATACGCAGGATTTTGTACAGTGGAACTATCTAAACTAGCAATGTTCCAGTTCCATTACAAGCATATTCGACCAAACTATGGGGCTCGTACCAAGCTCCTCTTCACAGACACCGATCGTTTATGTTATCAAGTCGAAACCAATGGCGTGTATGAGGATATGTTAGGAACCAGGGAACGTTTCCACACTAGCTAATATTGGGCGAACCACCGACTGTTCTCCTCCTCGAACAAACCAGTTTTGGATGGAGAAGATAAAACACGAGTTGGGAAGTGTAGTCTTGCATTAAAATGTATGCTATTAGAACTCCAAAAAAGGTGAATATCATGAAGTAGAGGTGCATAGACATCCTTTGTCAGAAAGCAGTTGTATTTCGATGACTACAAATCTGCCCTATCGTTCAGAAAGGAACCTGAACAAAAATCGCTAACGTCGGTCACAAGCTGATCAGATCGAGAGTAAGATACCTCCTCTCACCGTATTACGATAAACATTACGTTTTAGAGGGTAGGGAAAGTGCACTAGCGATTGGCCATCATTGTACGGTGGTCGGTTGGAGTAGGAAGACGATTTCGACACCAAAGTCGACGTGATTAGTGATGAAGAATAGAATGAAAAAGTTAGCCTAAATCTTGTGTCTGCAAAATTGGACGTGACGGAAAGTGAGGAAAATGATAAAGCAGCTCGCAACTCGATTTGTTCCTGAATCATCAGCAGAGGTTCGAGGAAAGAGAAATGAGAGGTAGTCGAGAAACGAAAGATCTCGATGCACGCAGACTTAACTATGCCGATATTAGAGAAAGCTGCAGCTGCTATGAGAAAACCTCATGACGAAGCAAGTGAAGTGCAGAGAAAAACAAGATTATAGAAAAAAGCTGCCGCTAAACGAAAAAAGGAGCAGCATGAGACAGACGAAAAAAAGTGAGCTAGGTTAGAAAAAATAACGTTCTCACAATTAACCATAACTCATTCCTGCATATTTATTTAGTATATAATGTGCACCCACACATCTCGTAGGGAAATAAAAATCAAGTAAAAAACACGTGACACTTAGTGTAAATGTGAGCAAACGCAAACCGAAAATTCAAGCGGTGCGTAGCGAAAATATAAAGCCAAAATAGGCAACACTTAGCACTCAACTCAGTAAATCCTGACCGAAAACTCCAGTGGTGTCTCCGAGTCTGAGCGAAAATATAAAGCGAGTAAAAAACGCGACATTTAGTGCAAGCTCCTTATTATTTGTTATTTGGACTTGTTATTTGGATTAAAATTGGAAAAGAATATTTGATTCATGCATACTGGGTTCATAAATATTGTGACTGCCAATTGAAATATCGAGGAACCACTGGAATTTTTACAAAGCATTGCTATAACATAAGATTATAGTTCTTAACGAATTTTTATATCTGCGTTTTTTTAAACCTATTGCATAAGAAATTTTTTGTTTCTTAAATGCACATGTCGGGAAAAGTCCTGTCGGGAAAATGTGCTGTCGGAAACAGGTTCCTGTAGGAAAAACGTCCTGTCAGGAAAAAGTACCAGTGGGGTAAAGTTCCTATCGGAAAAACGTACCATCGAGAAAATGACTGTCGGAAAAACGTACCAGACCCCCACAAGGTGTTACAGGTGTAAAAGTGGGACACAGAAGTTGTGTAATTTTAGAAATGCTGACGTATGGATTCTACCCATTATTCATATATCAACGTCCCTCTACATGCTAAAATTAAACTAGAGATCATTCATAGTTTTCTAGTTTAAACTAGAGATCGTTCATAGATCGTTTAGGGTCCATCATACACAGAGCACAACGTTATTTTAACGACAAAAAAGATTCCGTACGTAATAAGTGTTACAAATCAAATCGAGGAGAGTAACAACACAGGTTGTTACCGGTTTAAAACGAGGACACACAGAAGTGGTGCTATTATCAACATACTGGCTTACAGAGTCAACCAATTATGTATACTTCAATCTATAGACGTCCCTCTAGGTGCTAAATTTAAACTATAGATCTTGTATATTTTTCTTGTAGAATTGGGTCTATCATACGAAGAAGAAGACTGTGATCTTTAATGGCAAAAGAGGTTCTATGTGTAATAAGTGTTACGGATCAGACTGAGGACAGGAAACACACATGTGTTACAGGTGTAAAACGAGGACACATAGATGTTGTACAATTTTCGGTATACTTACTTATGGAATCTGCCAATTATGTAAACTTCTTGTATAAGCGTCCTTCTAGATTCTAAAATTAAACTACACATCTTGTATAGTTTTCTTGTATAATAAGGCCCATCATACACGGAGCCTAATTAATGATCGTAAGGACAAAAGAAGTTGTGTTTGTAAAAAGTGTTACTTATCAGCTCGAGGACAGCAAGCACAAAGGTTGTTACAGGTGTAAAAAGGAAGACACACAGAAGTTGTGCAATTTTTTGTAACTTGTGGGTCCTACCATTCAATCATACTTCAGTGTAGAGACGTCCGTCTTGCACAATTTTCTTGTAGAGTATGGTCCATCATTTACAGAGCAGAACACGAAATTATGGGCCAAAAGAGGATCCATGTGTCATAAGTGTTACGAATCAGATCGAGGACAGCAAACTCATAGGTTGTTACAGGTGTAAAACGAAAACGCACAGATAGTGTCTAATTTTCGGTGTACTGAACTATGGAATCAAGGACCACGCCAGTGGTCCGCCCGCCAAGTTCAATAATTGTCACACTTCATTTTAAGAAAGTCATTATTTAACTCCTACATTGTTGTTGCGTGGCCTCTAGCTTTGGTACTTTATCTGAAACCAGAGTTGAGCGAATTTCATGATGATGAGGATAAATACCTATGCGGCGAAACAGCTTGAAAATTTTTGGAAATGGGCAGTCTTTGTGCCCTGACAAGCAATAGTTGTATATCAATCATGTGCACAAACTGTATCTAGGTGATAAAAGTGCGTGAAGATCGTTGATTTCAGCTGACTACTATATACCGACTACTATATACTGACTACTGACTAATTTCGCTCATATAAAATAAATTATGCAACAGATACGAATGAAATTTGGTATTGAGCATTGTTTTAACTCCAATACGTGCCTTTTAAGGTTTGATGTTTGGGGAGGCATTAAGTAAAAAGATTGCAATCATTTGCAATGCTATTTTTCTGTATGTTGGGAAAACGCCACCGGTGATCAAAATAAGCATTACTCGTTATTAGTGTTAACGAGTAACAATGCAAGAGGACTGCCATAAATAATCGTCAACAGAACATTGTTCATAAAATGCACGCGCATGCATGCATGGCTTCGGGTCACTAAGCTCTTAATAAATCCGCAGTCCGCACTATTTATTGTTGTGGGTTGAATGGCAAACGCTTTAATTTACATGATTGAAGTCTCCATTCCAGCGAAACTAAAAAAAAATAATAATATCTCCGTTCGTATTCAATATTTTTCGACCAAACCTGCCAGATAGTAGATAAATTGGCAGTGGCAAAAATACGACGCCACAATAAAAAAAAAAACTACAAAAGAAGTGATATCTGAAACAAAACCCACAAAAGTGAAAGAACCCGCCAAGTTTTAGCCAATCAAAGTAGTGATATCAGAGCCCAAAAGGCTGCGACCCAGTTACTACATTAGTTGCCAAGCTAATCCCACCGAGTATTAGATCAAAGGCTAAATCAAAAACCTGACCATTGCTACTATCGGTAACAATGGTCAAGTTTTTGATTTAACGTGTGAGGTAACAGTCGGTGGGATTAGCTTAGCAACTAATGTAGTAACTTGGTGGCAGCCTTTTTGGCTCTGATATCACTACTTTGATTGGCTAAAACTTGGCGGGTTCTTTCACCCTTGAGGGTTTTGTTTTAGATGTAACAATTACGTATACTTCAATGTATTCTAGATGCAAAAATTAAACTACACATCTTGCTTAGTTTTCTTGTATTAATAGGGCCCATCATACAAAGAGCCTCTGTGTTCTGTGTGTAATAAGTGTAATAAGGACTGCGAACACACGAAAACGAGGACACACAAATGTTATGCAATTTTTGATATACTGGCTTATAGAATCTATTAATTATGTATACTTCATTGTATAGACGTTCTTCTAGGGATGGATCAGTTTCATTTTTTTGAATTTGGTTCCGGTTTCGGTTTTTATGCCACAAAATCGCAGTTTCGGTTTCGGTATCGATTTTTGCCATCCTCTACCCCAATCAGATATTTCGAGTTTTTTTTGTCCAGATTGAAAGATTGTCCAGGAGCGGCCAGAATAGTTCCCATAGCCGCAGAAGGGGCTTGGTAGCCTCTCATGCTACCCTGGCCTGCAGTCCTGGCGGGGACTTTCCCACGATCCCCTTTCCAGGGGTTCGACCAGATCCGCAAACCGCCAGCAACCAGGCTGAGCTCTCTCACCGCTACGCAAGATCTCTATTTTACACAAAACACAGATGTACGTCACTATATTGGAAGTTTGCATAACAATTGCAGAACTTCTATGTGTCCTCGTTCCACACTTATTAAAACCCCTGTATTTATTGTCCTCGATCTGTTTCGTACACAATCACACACTGAACCTCTTTTGTCCTTAAGATAACGTTGTGCTCTTTTTTGATGTACCTTATTTTTATAATAATGCTATGTGGGCCTATGGAAGATCACCGGTTTAAATTTAGCGTAGATGGACGTCCATACATTAGTGTATGGATAAATGGTATAATCCTTAAGTCACTATAGCGAAAATTGCGCAACTTCTGTTTGTCCTCGTTTTACTCCTGTAACAACCTATGTGTCTGCTGTCCTCGATCTGATTCGTAACACTTATTATTCACAGGACTTTTTTTCCTCTAAGATCACTTTGTGCTTTCGGTATGATGGGCCCTATTCTATGAGAAAAATATACAAAGATCTATATAGTTTAAATTTATCATCTTGAGGGATGTCTATATATTAAAGTATACATATTTGGTAAATTCCATACGCCAATACATCGAAAATTGCACAAATTATGTGTATTCTCGTTTTACACCTGTGCCAGCTGCGTGTTTGCCGTCGTCAATCTGATTTGTAACACATACTACACACAGAACCTCTTTTGCCCTTAAGATCACGTTGTGCTCTGTGTATGATAGACCCTAGTCTACAAGAAAAATAAGCAAGGTGTCTAGTTTAAATTTATCTTCCAGTTGAAATATAGCACCTAACGGGACATCTATACATTAAAGTATACATAACTGTTGGATTACGTAAGTCAGTACACCGAAAATTACACAACGTCTGTGTGTTCTCGTGCACCTGTAACAACCTGCGTGTTTGTTGCCCTCGATCTGATTCGTACCACTTATGACACATGAATCCTCTTTTGCCTTAAGTCCGTGTTGTGCACTGTGTATGATGAGGCCAAACTACAAGAAAACTATGAAAGATCTCTAGGTTAAATTTAGCATGGATGGACATCTACGAAGTATAAAATTCTTTTGTCCATATGATCACGTTGTGGTTTGTGTATGAAGGGCCCTATTCTACAAGAAAAATAAGCAAGGTGTCTAGTTTAAATTTATCTTTTAGCAGGACATCTGTGAAGTAAAAGTAACTTTAATTCCGTACGTCAG
>JAHWFP010204899.1:0-30341 GCA_023313725.1 Lithobius niger | reverse complement strand
TACACGTGAATAGTGAGGACTCCGTCTCTCCAATTCCATGTTTAATATTAACGCTGGCGATTAGTATCAACTAAAAGCTGACGACCCAGTTTGGATTCGTACTCCCTAAAAAAAAAAGAACAACACCTAATAACTTGCTCGTCTATGTGCAAAATCTGAAAGAAATAGGAATTTTCCCCGTGACAGACGTAGGTAAGAAAGAGTATATTCATCTGGAGATAGGACTCCTATCTACACCGAACAGTGGAACCAATTATTCATGCAATGGTGTAGGATTCGTATCTACACTGAATGTGAGCCACCACTCCTACGCGAAACGTTAGGTATTGCCCCTGCACAGAACGCTACCTTAGTACGAATATGCGTTAACATTTAACAAGTAGGAATCGTGAGTGTACCGAACAGTATTCAGGTATCCAGCAGGAATGTTATCTACACTGACATAAGGGAGCGTTCACAAATTACAGAACAGTTTTTTTTCTTTAGCAATTTCGACCCCCGTTCCCCTTTGTAACACCAGTGTGTCACTTGGCTTGACCCTTTCCACCTGAAAATACGTAACGTTTTCTAACACCCCTCCCCCCCGATTCCACTGCCCTCCAGTTGTATAGGTTTTTTTTTTATTGAATTCGTTTTTATGAGCAGTCGTAATACCTAGGGGTGTAATGACCAGATATTTGCAGAAAAAAATTTAAGTCGTTAAACAGATGTAATAAGAGAAATAGTTTAACTAAAAGAATGTAGATAAAAATGTAGCACACAATTAGTGTGTTACCTATAACTTCATCATACTCCCCCTCCCCCCATCGTAACAGATGGTAACACATTTGCTGAACTCCTCCTCCAGGCGTTACGTAATTTGTGAACGCTCCCTATTGTAGGTTGGGAGAACTTCGTTACAGTAGGGAGAATTTGTTTTTTTATCAGCAAAAAAAGCATTGTTTCAGTTAGCACGTGATGGCTTTTTTCTAAATAACTACTTCAGTTAAACTAAAATAACCTTGAAAAGGCACATGTTCACATAGGAAGCTATGATTTGAGCCTATTCCCATGATTTTTGGTGGTGTAGTTTGACCTGTAGAGAGGACAGACGAAAGCATCCCCAGAACAACAACAACAACAACAACAAGAAGCAGAACAAGAAGTTGTCTATTTGGCCCCGCTCTGGATCTCGGCTTTGGCTGGACCGAATTTCACCATTTTTGGACTGTAGAGAGGCCTTGACTAGTCGAGGCTGGATTCAAAATTTGGTTTTAAAATGTTCACTTTTGACGGAGTTATAAGCTCTCAAAGTTGAGAGTTTAACACAGAGACCCTAGGCTGACCCTTACTAACACTGGCTATCGCCAGTGTTAATAAAGCAGCATTTCAATGCTGGTAACTTTTTTTAACTACAAGAGGCTGGTTTATTTAATATTGGTCATTTTCTCTTTCACAAGTTGTATTTCGAACTAGAAAACAAACTCCGAGCGCTTGGGCTTGGACTTAGGAATATAACGAGTACGTTGATAAAATTACCTGCACTTAAACGCGACTCGAGCGCTGTTTGCAACAGAAATATCGCTAAGCAACAAAAACAAGATGAAGTGACTAAGGTGAAATAATTGTCTGATAATATCATATGTGGCCAGTAAAAGTGTTTTTACAACCACAACATTTACTGATTTAGAATTTACAGTGGGCATGGCTTTCGTCATTTTGCAGATTCTTTTCCCTACATTCTTTTGGCAATTTTGTTAAAAGAAAAAGCATTTAATATAATGATGTAATACATAATATAAGTTTGTTGCAAATGCAACCGGAATGGCAAGGACCTGGTGGCCACTGACTGCCATCCGATGTTAAAACTAAAAAATTATAAATTACAAAAGTTAAAGAATTTAAAAGTTTGAAACGAAGACGATGGCTCGGCTGCAGAGGACGGGTTGATGGTATTGGGTTGGGGTCACAAATGCCTTACCACCAAGGTTAGACCTACCAGGGACACAGTGGTCCCCGATGGCATCGCCAAACGTGTGGGAAAAGTAGGGGGAAAAGCCGGGTGTAATTGTCAACGTTTCTTAAAAAATAATAATAAAATAATGCAAATAAAATAACTTGTAGGTTAAAGCTTGGCCAAAGCCAATTGTCAATCTTAATAAAGATAATAAAAATAAAGTGAAGTAAAAACATACGTTGTGAAGTTGCAACCGGATTAACACACAGCATAAGTAAAACTTGATGGTTTAAAACAAAAGATATAGAACAAGCAGGTATTAGAAATAAAATGCGTACCGAGCATAGCTGCAGCGTACACCGAGGGTCAAGCTCGACAAAACCCAGAGAGGTCTACCCTCCTTACCAATCTCCTACAGCTTGTCAGAGAAGGTGCCATGATAACTTCCCATGGCAAATGGTTCCAAGGATCCACAACACGATTACAAAAAAACATTTACGGGCGTCAGTCCTATATATAGAGCGATCGACCACAAGCTTCAGTGAATGTTCTCTAGTCCTCTCACAAAATCGAATAACAAAAAACTGCCGGGCATCAATATCAAACAAGTTATTTAAAAGCCCATATGTGAGTGAGAGGTCGGCCATCAACCTGCAATTTTCAAGTGTTGTTAGATTCAGATGGTTAAGATGCTCATTGTACGATTTGTAATATAATACAAATACTTTATACTTTATATTATAATACTTATAATAGTACATAAAATAGTATGTTATATATAAGTATATAATAGGCATGTATAGCAGATTTTAAGAGCAGTAGAAAAGTAGTTTGATATGTAACCTAACACCCAGTTTAGACGATCTCAGTACTGTACAACAATGCTTATAACAATGCCGCAAGCTTGATACCTTCATCTCAGGCCTGGAGTACTGAGATCGACAAAGGACCAGCATGTGCACAACAAACAACGAATCGTGCTGACGTTCTTTTGCTCAGAAAGCTTGACAATGCGATTGTGCGTGCAACAATGTTTGCACAAAAAAGCAATCCTAATGCCGATTTTCTCCTTCATCGAACAAGGACGATGTTGCAATAACAATGACAGTGAATGCGCCTTTCAATTATTACGCGACTGGGTGATAAGTAGGTTATTACCCGCTTTCCTCGTACTGAGGTCAACAATGGCTCGGCCCCTGCGGGGCCTTGACTGTTAATCTCAGTACTCGGAAAGCGGGTAATAACCTACACCAGGAGGAAATGAAAGTTGCGTATGCTTTATTAATTTCCTCCTGCCTATACTTATCTGCACCTTAGAAGCCCTGATTCTAAAGTCCTGTCCGTGTGACCAACAATAAGAATAACCAATCACGTTAAATCATTGCTACGTTGCAAAGTGGCCGGCAACAATAAGACGTCTGTAAACAATGAAACTTAATCTACCACACCATAATATCTAGACATACGCTAGTGTGTCGCGCCAAGTTAGGCAACAATCATCACAACAAACATCACATCATTTTAATTATCGAGGTTGTAAACCATTGTAGCGCGGCACCATAGCGTCAGTGTCTTCTATCTTGAAGCATAGTTGGGCATATTTTTCCTTTGAGCTACTTGGGGAAAAATAATAATTCGGTACAAAAGCTTAAATTGTGTTGAAATCGAGAGCAATGACCCGCCTGACAAAAATTAACTCGTGTAGGAATGCCAGCTAAGCTGCTTTCAATTCAAAATCTGACCCTCAATAACGTTGTAAATGTGTTAGCTAGCTAGCTAGCTAATTCTCTCATCTCCATGTTAAATCCCATAGGGTGATTATTCATCGATACCGCGATAACGGGGAGGCTTCCAGCTATGAAATTGGACGAATGGGTGCAGTACAATACGAACTGCATACCTTTTATGGTTTGGAGCCTGGGGGCGGAACAGGGATGGTGTGGGAGGGCGAGTAAGTACGAAAATATTGTTATAACGATTGTTAGTATTGTCGGCGTCGTCTCTCATTGGACGGCCAAAGTTCGGACAATGAGAACGTGGATGTTGACGTACGTACTTAGACACACACTAGTGCATCACGATAAATCTAAACAACGTTGCAAAGAAATTGTATTCACGTCCAATTCACGAAAAATAAATCAACCGTAAAAACCGAACCGAAAGTAGCAATGTTCTAGTTTTCATTTAACCTTCGAACTCTTAAGCGGTGCGATGAACTTGGCGAATGTCTTGGTGTGTTGATATCACGCATTTGAAGGGCCGAACCATTCGGAACTTGGCGGCCCCTTTTACCAGTTTTGGTTTTTGATATGATTATTATTAGCCAGCGACAACGAATTGTTTAAATGATGCTGGAAGTTGGTGGGATGATTAACGCGCGCATAATACACAGACGGGTTGGCTCACTCAATCAGCGTTTATTTGCCAACCAAAAATAATTGTTTAAAAGATAAATAAACCGCTGGGATAAACCGCTGGAAGATTAAAATTAAAGGATTAGTGAAACTCGGTTAAATATTCAAAACGCGCAAAAATACACAGGCTGGTTCGCTCAATCAATCAGCGTTTATTAGCAGCCAAAAATAATTGAACTCATGGGTAGTGTTTCATGCACTGTTTGCAACATGGGTGTGCGGGGAGGGGGCGGGGGTGTTTTATGAAACCGCCATCTATGCTTGCCTGGAAATTCTAGTTGTACTACATACATCAACCAGAAAGAAATACTCCTCCGGTTTTTTCAAATGCAGTGCAGTTAAATCATCTGCACTATATGACAACCCATTTTTTTTAAAAGAAATCTTGCCTTATCGAATTCAATTCGCATTATCCCCCAAACTCGTATGATGAATTGCGCATCACTTAGTTTTTCCTCGCTCTTCTCTTCTTCCCCCAACCCGCTCTCTTCAGTTAAATATCAATCTGAAAGCCTAGTTGGCCACCAAACGGCCGCTAAAGGCTTATCTACAGTGGTGGTGGCGCTACTGTACAGGCACCCATTTGGGTGCAGAATGGACAGCCACCGAAAACTGACGGCGTGAGGGGGTGGCAGATTGTTAGGTTCTGTTCCCTCCTAGGTCGAAGGTCGATACACATACCAGCTTCTCCCTCCCTTGCACAATGAATGGACTTTGCAGCGGAGGGGAGGGGAGGTGAAGAGAAGTGCAAGCAGCCTCCATTGATCAAGACGAGGCCAACTGCAGTGTTGGTTGCTGCGCAGAAAGTGAGGGGGAAGGGTGGAATGAACTCCCGGCAAGTGGATTCTCTTCACGGCGCCATTGTGCTCGTGCAGCGAAATTTGGAATCCATAGCAAGTTATTGCCTATGTGGACCCCCATTTTCCATAACTTAGGGAAGAGGGGGAAACGATGAGGTATACCCAGATTAGACACGAGATTCTTTATTTTCACTAGCCGTGTCGTTGGCTTCGCCACGGCATTGGCGTCGGTTCTTATTTTTTATAGTTTAGTTGCTGCCCAGAAATCCACGAACTATAATGAACAATAGGGCAGTGACATTTGCATTCTTATTGGCACTAGATTGGCACCAGTATGGGTTTGGGAGGGCATAACTACAAGGTGCACTACATAAAAATGGATGGAAAAACAACGGAAGAGCGGATTTCTTAAGCTTAAAATAACGTTGTTTTCTCCAACAACAAAAATCGCGCGTCTTGGGTCGAAGAAATCACTCTTCACAGCATCGGCTTCAGTATGACGCCTTTCTGTTACTCTCTGCAGTGCCCCTTGCAGCTAACCCATTGAGGCTCCAGCATACAATAACTCGTGACACTGCTCTATAGCATCCAGGGCAAGGAATAGTTGTCCAAAGTGCATTCTTAGCATTTATGCTGCGTATTTATTGCTTGTGTTTCTTGATGTCGTTAAATTGTTCTAGCGTCATCTATTGTCAATTGCTGACAACGTAGCAAAGCAAAACCAGCAACTTCATTAGAAAACAAAAACGACCTCATTTCATGTTTAAGGTAGCCTATAGGTTTAACCACCTATCTCACTCTTGGTTTAACTGATCCGAAGTCAAAACAGCAAGGGAACCCGAATAAACTTTACTGTAATATTTCAGACACCGCAGGGTTGCTGTGCCACGTTTAACCTAACCTTACTGCTTTTCTTTACCGTGTTATTTTTTGAACACAGTACGTACTCAGGTAAGCTATTCATGTCTACCTGGGTCGTAATACTGCTGCTTTAGGCTAAACGGCATCGCTGAATAATCGTCATGCATCATCAGTAGGGTGATAAACGGGAAGGAAACACTTTGACGGAAGAATATTGAAAAATTTGGCTTAAAAAGTAAGTGGGTGTGTGTGTGTGCGCGTACGTGCGCGTGTGTGGGTTCGTAATAACGGTAATGCTTTCCTCTTCACGTTTCCTCAAAGTGCCAGCGAATTGTTGGGTTACCAGCATTGTTAGTATATGTTGAATCTTCAGCCTACGTCTTGCGATTAGCGTTTGCTGATGTATTGTTGTCTATAGTAACAATGTTGAAAACAATGTAAACAATAAAACTGATCGTTCAGGACCTGTAACACAGGCGTCAAATTACCAAATCTCCTTGTGAACCCTGATCCCTAAGTCCCGAGTAACCAACAATACACTAAGTTGGCTAACAATCACTCCAACAACCACTTTAAAAAAGCGGTGCATGAGGCCGATCATTGCTACGTTGCAAAGTGACCGGCACCAACATCAAAGGGTCAAAGTGTTTTATTAGCGACCGTTAACCGCTACCGCGGTCATCTAGGCCTATACCGGCAAAGCTTTAAGGCAACAACAAGACCTCTGTAAACAATGAAACTTAATTTACCCCACACCATAATATTACCAGCCAGCGACAAAGAATTGTTTAAACGATGCATAAGCCGCTGGCAAAAACCGGTAACGAACTCAAAAAAGCGAAAAAAGACATAGACGGGGTTCGCTCACTCAATCAGCGTTCATCAGCAAGCTAAAAATAATTGTTTAAACGATGCATAAACCGCTGGAAGACTAAAATTAAAGGATAAGTGAAACTCGGATAAACATTCAAAACGCGCAAAAATAAACAGGGGATTCGATCACTCAATCAGCGTTCAATCAGCGTCAGTCAGCCAGCAGAAAATAATTGTTTAAACGATGCATAAACCGTTTGCAACATGGAGATGGGGGGGGGGGGGGTTGTTTTGTGAAACAGCCAGCGTAGTTGGACTGGAAATTCTAGTTAAGATTCCTATTAGAAAAAGGGAACATCAGCGGAAGTGTCTGTAAAATGAGCTAAAAACCAGAATTCTAAGATTTAAGTCTGTAGAGTGAACTGTGTAAACGTGACCAAAAAAAATCCACCAAGCCAAAAATGAAAATCGCGATCCAGATCAAGTCCAGATCTCCGATGTGACTAATTGGATAATTAACAAGTGGCTGTAGCGACTACCTAGTTGCAACCGGTCTTCTGTGCATTTCCGACACTTCCGAAAATGTTGAGGCGCACACCTCTATCACGCACTGCAACAGTGTTCTCTACTGTATATTTTAAAAGTAGTAACCATGACAATATTGCAGGTTGAAAATGTTAGGTTTTAGCTCTAGATTTAGATTTTAGGCGTAATTGTCAGCGTTTAAACCGAATTCTTACCTGCCGTTTTAATTTCGTAAATAGCAGCAAGCGGAGTTGGAGAATAGACTTATTCATTTATGAAACACGGTGCGGAGACTTGACGTTGCCGTGGCAACATGATTTAAAGCCTAATTTTAAGCTTTTAGCATTAATTTTTTTTTTACTTGCCATTTTAATTTCCTAAGTAGTAGCTAACGGAAAGACTACCATGCAAATTTCGACTTTAACATAGGAATAGGTCAAACCTTACAGTACATTTTTTTACCGCAAGATAAAGAAAATAAACGCAGCTGTTAGATTTATTTTCGACATTATTTCGACTTTATTTATTCAATAAAATAGGCTACCGCATGTACTTTCCGCGCATCAATTTGAATTTGATACATTCACATCACGATTACAGCAGCTCTTTTCTTAACAATTCGAACGAGGTAAGAGTCGACGCCCCCCCCCCTCCCTACTCCCCCAAAGGGGCACTGATCAATAGGCCTACTTCTGCCATGTTTCGACTTTTAGGGAAACTTACGGATCCTTAACGAGGGTGGCTGCAATAAAATACCGCTATTAAAATTAAAAAAAGAAAAGCCATAAAAATTCATCTGGTTGACTTACTGTTGAATTTATCTTACTAATTATCGAAAGACGTAATTATCGAAAAACTTAACACGTGTGTGTCATTTTACGTATCAAATGTTTCAGTTGTAGCTATAGCCTGCATAAAAATTTCTTATTGATTTACTTGAAAGCTGCCTGAGTCAACAAATCCTTAACTTCCCCAGTTTATTGATTTACGAACGGGACTTAAGACCATGATGTCACAAAACTCGTGGAAATCTGCAGCGGATAATACATTAAAAAATCGTGGTGAAGAAAGAGAGACAGGCAAACACCATCACAGGATGGGAATCTCTTCAGCTCTGCTTCGCATCGCGCGTCACTAAAATATGCTTACTGGTCGGCCCAATCTTTGACTTATTAACTAATTACCGTTTAAAGTGTATTTAAATTTTGTTATGTACACTGTCTTTATAAAATACTTACCTATTTACAAACGTTTGTACAAAATTAATGACCAAAGTAAGCGTTATGCCAATTTAAAAAAAAAAAATTAACACTAATAACTAAACAAAAATCGTCATTTCCACGTTTAGAAAAAAGCATTAGAGCTTGTATCCCCATGGACCTTACGCCTGTGAAAGCACGCAAATGGAAAACTAATCCGTTTATCATTTATGTGCCTTCACTGCTGTGATTTCCATGAGGAAACGAGCTCTTAACGCTTTCTTTGAGGGCACGAGCTGTAATGCTTAAACGGTAAAGTCGATTTTTGTTTAGTTATGCCGTTAATTTTAGTCTTCTGTACAGCCGTACCGGCTGAGAAGACTATTGCAACGAGTTTTGTCCGTCCGTTAGTCCATCGATTTTGTCCAACTTCGCAGCGGTACTAGAAATTGACGACCGACGTTCGATTCAGTGTCAAAAGTTAGTTAAATAACGTGGCAAATTAAAACATCGTTACTTCCTTATAGCTAATAGACTTCTTCGACCTAATTAAATTAAATATTAACATTTGATCGTCGAATTGATATCTTAAGGATAACCCTGCAGCCGCAAAAACAAACACATTTTAGCTTCGTTTAAAATAGTCTCGTCGCATTGTTGCATGAATGAATGGCCTTACCATCGAACCAGATTCTCCATTAGGCCTATCTGCTACTAACGAAATTAAAACTGTATTAAAAAAATCAGGCCTAAAAAAGAAAAAATTAGGCCTAAAATCACGTTACCACGGCAACGTCAAGTTGCTACGAGTAGCTCCTGGCTTCATCAACCGCGTATCTCCCGTCACTTCCCTACTACCACTACATAGGCTACGTTGCGCGTTACGTTTAACACTGTAACTGTTTGCCCGAAGGCGCGCCGTGTTGCAAAAATGAATAGGCGTACTATACAATCAAATCTCCGTTAGCTGCTACTGACGAAATTAAAGCTCCAGGTAAGAATTAGGCCTAAAAGTTGACAAATACGCGTAAAATCTAAAATAAGCTTAAGAGCTAACACATTTTTAACCGGCGGTTCTGATGGTTACTGCTTTTAGATTACATAATAGAAATAGCTGTTGCAATACGTGATAGAAGTGTGCGCCTCACCATTAGTAAATGCAGGACTGTACAGAAGACCGGATGCGACTAGGTAGTCGCTCAGAGCCGCTGGTTTTTTATTAAAACGTTTTGAATTAATTTTTTCCGATGGATGATACCGCATGACGATTACTTCGTTATTATTATTTTTGTACACGTTCTAGGGCAGTATTTTACGAACACACATCTACTTTATTCAGCAATGATTAGTTAATAACTCAAGGGCGGGGCCGACCAGTAAGTATATATTTTAGTGACGCACGATGCGAAGCATCCTGTGATAGTGTTTGCCTGTCTGTCTTTCCTGGATTAGAGTTCACGCGAACGACACTAACTATAATCTGAACTCCAATTCCAGGAAAACAAGTTGTTTTTTTTTCATTTGTGGTAATGTCAGAAAGTGAATGGAATTTGGTTTGATTTGGACCGTGTGTGTGTGATGAGTGCGTGCGTTTAAATTCTGTATTATACAGGCAATTTATGATTTGGTATTTGTTTTGCGTCTGCTTGCGGGTTTAAGTCTGTTTCGTGTGAGTGGCTATGTGTGTATTTTGTGTGTACATTTTTAATGTTCAGGCGCCATCTTGTTACGAGCGATTGTTTCCGTCAAGGTCCAGGGAACCAGGATCGGATTGTTTTTATTCCTTGAGAATATCACAAGAGAGAGCAATTGCGTTTGATATTCGGCTGTATCTGTTAGTGCATGTGTGGGCTTGTACTCTGCCATGTGCACGCAGCTTGTATACAAACTTGAACACAAACTTGTACACAACTTTGCAATTTTGTGAAATATTTACGAGTATATATATATTTGCTAGTTTCCGTAATGTTACGTGACGGCTTCGCCGTTTTAAAAAGAAAACAGAGCTCGTATCGCCATGGAACTCACAGCTATGAAGGTATACACAAATAAAAAACGGATAAGAGCTCACTCGAACGAAACTAACTATAAATTGAACTTTCAATTCCAGAGAACAAGGATTGTTTTTACTCATTGGCAACATCAAAAAGTGAATACAATTCGTGTTTGAATTGGGCCACGTATATGCGTGTATGTGAGTATGTTTAATTTGTGCATTATACATGAATTTTGATATTTGGTATTTTCTGTCTGTGCTTGTGGGTTTATGTTTTAATTCTGTTTCGTGTGCGTGAATGTGTGCATTTTACGTGTGCATTCGTAATGTGTGAAACATGCTGATTCAGGAGCTTTCTTGTTAAGCGCCGTTGTTTTCTGAAATTACAGGGATCAAGGATCGATATCAGAATAATAATAATGTTATTTTATAATATCAGAAAAAGAACGTAATTTGGTAACATGTAACTTGTTAATATCAGAAAGTGACACAATTTGTGCTTGAAATGGGGCCATGTTTGCGAGTGTGTTTGTGTACAGTTAATGCGTTTAATTTGTGTATCATGTGGACGTTTTATAATTTTGGGTATTGGTTCTGTTTTGTTCCCTTGAATTGGAGTTCAAATTATATGTATTTCTTTTCGTTCGAGTGAATTCTAATCTTTTTTTTTTTTGTGTACCGTCGCAGCTGTTTTTCTGTAGTTCTGTTTGCTATATCCCTCTTTTTTATTGCCATTCATTCAGTTTCGTTTATCATGTAAATTCTCCGCCCAATTCTGTTAAAAAAAAACCAGCTTAGAAATAGATATTTATGTCATGCTTCATCCATTCTTTGTTACCTGTGTGTTTCTCAACGGCGACACACTAGCGCGTGCCTAGATTTAGCATGTTTCTGCTCGATTCATATATTGATTCATAGCTAATTCTTTATTATTGGAGACAGTTGTAGTATTTCCGCCAATATGAAAACAATTTGGAACGAATTCAACTGGTGTCTCGAAGCCCGCATTGAAGCACTAAATAAATCGTTCAGTCAAGTCGGCCACCCAATTCTGAAGTTCTCAAAATTATCTACTTAGCACTTTATACGGTTTAAAACTGGAAGATATACGCGAAAACCAGCATCGTTTCCTTTTGGGCCTTACTACCGAATTAACGGATTTATTAAGTGTATGAAGGCTGTTAGTAAAAGCCGTGCGCTTTATTTACATAAGAACACAACAGAAAGTATTACAAACAAAATTGTCAAGTGTGCCGTTAAAAAAAGGATACTATTGAAGTTTCGCTTTACTTGGCTGTTGTGCTTTACGAATTAAAATTATTCGTAATGGACACCAGCACTTAAACAGATGCAACTTTCTGAACTGTACACTGTAAAAATAGACGTTGTGACATATCTTTCTTAAAAATAGACTGTAAAAATAGACGTTGTGACGTAAGTCACATATCTTTCTTATGTTATTTGGATAAGTCGGTGGGAAGAGCTCCGATTGGTCAGCCTACAAGCCCACGGGGCAAATGAGGATCACGAGTCAAGAAGCTGACTGTATTGTCCAAACACACCGAATAAACGGAGATTTCGATACATAGAAACTCTGGTTATACCACCACTTTCAGACGCAACTGTACATTTGTTGTGGTTTTCGGATTGCTTGGGTACTTTTTATTAATTCGTCCCTAACGTCAGAAACGTTTTAAATGAATTAGGGGGAAGACAAACATTTATTGATATTGATGGTTTAACTACACATCAGTTCCAAACTTAACCAAAGAGACTGCTACACTCGAGGCTTCCGTTAGAGGTTCAGCTTACCCACGCGTTTACCATTTGAATTTCCGGTTTTCGCAGAAATGGTTTAACTACAGTTTTTAAAGCAATATAAAAATAAAAAAATCCAGACACAGCTTAAAGGCTGCAGTTTGGCTGTAAAACTAAATGACTGCATTATTGTTTGGCATTATTAAATTATTACCAAAAACTTAACTGAACAATAAAATCCAGGCACAATTTTACTTTACCAAACTGGTATAAAAACACAATTTCGTGGACAGTATTTTCAGCCAAAGACTGAAAATCTTTTCAAAGATGGACTATAACAAAATATCTAAAACTTGAAAAGTCATCCTTGACGTATTTTGTTAAGCAGAATGTTTACTCATAAGTATATTTGTGACGTCATTCAGTGCCTTACTAGGTATTTTAGGCTATGTGGTTTACAACACCTATACATGTTGTGGGTTACAACACCTATAGACATTGTGGTCTACAACACCTATAGACATTGTACGTTACAACACCTATAGACGTTTTGATTTACAACACCTACAGATGCTGTGGTTTACAACACGTATAGACGTTGTGGTTTACAGCACCTATAGACGTTGTGGGTTACAACACTTATAGACGTTGTGGTTTACAATACCTATTCTGTAGACGTTTAAACATGCAACATCTACAAATATTCGTCCTTGGAAAACTGATTTTAGACGTTGCGTTTGTAGACGTTGTGCTTTACAACACCTAAAACCTCGTTATAAGACCAAGAGCGTCCTTATAACGAGTTTTAGGATTATGTAGGTGTTGTAACACACAACGCCATTTTTGCAGTGTACGTTTGATTTTTTAATTAAAAATCATAAATTGTTATCCATGTACATTTTAACAAGTAAACCGCTGAAACTTCAATCATAACCTTTTTTTTTACAGCACACTTCACGATTTTGTTTGTGTTCCTTCTACCTTTTTTATAACATGCAAGAATGTGAGACTAAAAGGAAAACTACAATTAATGTTACTTTAAATTTACACCAAACTAATTATAATACACATTTTCAGTTGTATAGCTTCCACTGTAACTTTCACTCTATAAGGATAATGCTTCCTCCTCAAAGTACGGGTGAATAATTGTTGGCTCGCCAGCATTGTTAGCATTTCTTTATGCTTCAGTGTGAAGGGCTTGCGGCTGGCGTTTGCTAATTGGTAATAAAACTGATCGTTCAGGATCCCGTAACTCCGGAATGGCTCGACCAATTGAATAAGTTGTCTCTTTGAGAATGAAGGAGTACGAAATTTCTGGCTTAGATCATTTTTCAGATTTTAGGTATGTGCAGTACTTATTTTCTAAAAACGGTGGCAGAACAAGAAGAACAACAACAACTACAAGTGAACAGTTGTTCACCAGCATTATCCTTATTACGAATTAGTTAATTATAGTGTGTGCGGCGTATCTTGAGTCCTGAAGGTATTTTATGAGCGGCTACGTCTTCCTGGATGGGGTGGCTTTAATCGATGGCCGCCATTGTTTTTGTAACCGTCTTAGATATCAACAAGGCACTCTCTTATCAAAAACATACAATTGATTATCTGTGTTCGTTCTGGGGTGAATTCAAAATAGGATGCGGCCACTATAATACTCGGCGTTTGGTGTCAATTTAAAGTGACATTAATTCCAATTTTACCAGTTTTTAGTCGACATTGCTGCATGCCATAAAAAATTACACGGATTATAAACGAAAACGTCAAGTATGCTGTAAAAAGAAGGGTTACATATGATAGAAGTTTCATTTTACTTGTTAAAATGTACACGGAAAAAAGTTGATGTTTTTTTTAAATTTAAATAATCAAATGCAGAATTGAGAAAATTGAATTTGTTTAAGTGCTCTTATGCTTTACGAATAAAAAAATTGTTATGCATTGTTGGTCGACGCCATGTTGTGGCTCTGGGACTTTGACTCGAGCTTATATTCAACTCTCGAGGCAAAACGTGACAAAGTCTTTCAGATAGCCTACACTTATGTCTTGATGTAAATAAGGAATGGAGAATGACATGTCGCCGAGTTATACCTGGACGATATATAGAAAACTGCGGTTACGTAACAGGCAGATTCATGATTTAAGGCGCAGACATCTGCGATACGTCCGCTTTGAGATTATGGGATGGCAGCCGCCATAAAGATTGAATGAACATCGTGAGCAAATTCAATACATTACCTAAAAATGTTGGAGAACCTTAAGTCCGACGGGTTAAACTGTGATTGTTTGAAATTTATCGTAGCACACACAAAAGTTTGAACTAAATTTCCAATAGCTGGTCGAATTTATAAATTGATGTTTGCATATAGTTTTAAGATATGCAGCGTTTTCTTATTTGTGACAACGTGCCACTTTAATATAGGCGTTGTCTTCCGTCGCAGACCACAGGAGTGGTGACGAATTATAGGATGTGTATGTTTATCACGAATCTCGTTCAGGCGAGAGCAGAGGCGAGAACGGTGGGCACCGTAAGCGCCGCCATGTTTCTTCTGTTTTAAAATTGTTGTTTTAATCTGAAATTGCTGTTATGCTCTTTATGGAAAATTGGAAATAAGCCAACAGCGAAAATCATACATAAGAAATAACGTAGTTCAGTAAGCCACTTTTATGCACTTACGTTTCGTCGGAGTGGCATGACCTGGATTCGAACCGGCTACCCAGTTCATCCCCAGATCACTTGCATAACGCCTTAATCGCTATGGCCACAGCCTCCACTGGCTAAAAACGTAAGTGTTTATCATAAAGGTGGCTTACTGAACTACGTGATTTCTTGTGTATGATTTTCGCTGTTGGCTTATTTCCAATTTTCCTTAATATTATTTCCAGCGATTTTTGTCTATTTATATGCTCTTTATGGGGCGTTACAATAATTTTGTAAGTAAAATAAATAAATAAATAGAATGTAGGATTGGCCTCTCGCGAACCTCATTCAGACGAGAACAGAAAGTTAGCTGGCGCCATGTTGGTGCCAAGCGCCGTTAGGAGTGCTGATTGCAAAGATTTGGAATGCATTGTTTCTATAATACAGTTGCGACCCCCTGGTTTTAATCCCAAGATTCCGTCCGGAATGAGAGATACATCACATTCTCACTTCCATCTTCATTATTCTCACTTCCATCTTAGCTATACGAATTCCGCCATGTGTTCCGCATGCATGATTTGCGTTCTTCTAGCGCTCTCACTAAAATTTAGACCTCCCTTTCCACCCCCCCCCCCCCCCACCCCCAACCTCCAAACATTGAGGTAGTAAGAATTGATTTTCAAACTCGTGCATTTCAAGTGCCAACGCTCCATTGTCGCAAAATTTCAGTCAAATGCGAACAAAATTGCGAACGTTATCATGTTTCGAACAAACACTCACTGCAGCTGCGACAAACGGGCGCACATCAAATTCAAATTCAGTCATGTATTCGGCTTCGCTCACTCGGCCAATTAATACTATTTACTTTATCGTAAAATACAGAACTGAAACTAACTTCTTTGACTTTTTAAATTTAGAGAATGAAAGCAACACGAAGTCAATTAAGACTTATTTGTGTCAACAATAATTTACAATTAATTAAACATTTATTACACAAACTAAACTAAAGCAAGAACATTACAAATGGTTTGGTAGTAAATACATATCATTTCAACAATTTCCTTAAGGATTCAGCCAACAAATCCCTTTACGTTTGTTTAAAATCACAATTTCATGACAAGGAATAATTGTTTTTAACATAAAGAGTTTAATGTTTTAAAGCCATAGACCCATTGGTTTCTTATTTAGTTCATTATAAGTGTTTATTTTCTTAAGATGTTTAGGTATTTCAATAAAAATTGTAATTGTATATATTACTCCGAAGTCATTTTACCGTATTTGTTTCTCCATAATGGTAACTTTTATGATCATTTCCTTAAATTTGATTTCGCTTTATTTTTTTCCAGTTTACTTTTTAGCTGAAAGTAGTTTTTAATCCTTATCGTGTGGTTAAATACATTATTAATATTTAAAATCATTTGATTTTCTTATTTTAAGCAGTTTTTTGATGTCCCTTATTAAACAGGAATCTTTAATACTTCATTTTGTGTCTTTTGCCGGTATTTGTGTAGTTTAAGCGAACCACGATAAATCGATCAATTTAGGCACGTACCGTCCTAAATCATCCTCTTCTCATTTCACGTTACAAAAATGAGGGGAAATGTTTTTTTGGTTATGTAAACACTTCTTTTTAGCTTTCCAAACACGTTTTTTAACCACGTAAAGCGGTGGGCCCGGCCGTGTAAAGCGGCGGCCATGTTCCGGGATTCAGAGTAGCACGAAAAGTTGGCATCGCGAAAACGGAAAGTTATGTTCCAAATTATGCTGTCTGCGTTTTCTGTTGCTATTTTTTTTAGGTAAAGTTAGGTAGGTTAGGTTAAGTAGGTTAGTTTTGTTAGGTTAGGTTAGGTAATTTCCGTCTCCTTTCATTGCGATGCAAATCAGGTTTTCTCGTTACTCTGTCTCCTGCGATATGGCCAGCGCTTCAACACGATCGTAACTATCGTTTTACGTGTTTTCAATGTTTTTACACCTTAAAACACGTTTCCCCCTGGTTTTTTAATGTGATTTGGCAGGAGGATGATGATATGCGTCGATTAGTAAAAAATTGAGTAATTTGAAGTGGTTGGCTTAAACTACACATTACGTTTTTGCCTTTGCCGCGTTTCCATAAACTTCTAGTCCACATTTTAGTACCGATACAATCCATGCTTGATACATCAGCCGCGTAATTTTGTTGTTTAAGGAATTTCATATTATAAAGCCAACGACGCACAAATGGCATGTAGGAGATGACAGTTTCGACCTCAACATTTACTAGTCCTTTTCCATTTACACACTATGAAGTAGGCTACGCCTGTACGACACAAGACGAAATAACTAAAGCCAGAGACGGAAAAGGGAGCTTCGTGACGTTTCCCTGGGAATCCGAGTGAGCCCAGGCTTGTTATTACGGGATGTGACGTTTTCGGCTTAAAAAGGCTACCAAAATGTGACGTGTCGATAAAACCCAAGTGACGTTAGGTATAGATCCAATATGTAAATTGCTGTTTGATAGTGATATAACCACCATTTTAATGTCGTTGAATTGGTTTTTTTGACGCAGAGAGACGTTAGGATGTTTTGGAACTAAATCCCCAATAAAGTGTAAGGCTATTTTTATGCGAAATTCAGGAACGTGGTCAAAGATTCTGAACACAGCTGAATATATTCCAGATGGTAAAAAGAGTTTGAAAATATATGCTTAGTGGCAGATTGAAAGGTGAAGGGTAAGAGTAAGTGTGTTTATGGTAGAAGTGTGCAACTAAGGTACGACATAAGGAAACACTTTTTTTTTTTACAGCCGCTTTCCCAGCCACTCCTTCCAAGTTTTATTGAGGAAAGTCTTCATTTGGCAACCAGATGGGCGTTACAGTGCGTGACCTGGGTGTCAAGGTTGACAAAGAAAACCATCAGTCATTGCCCACTGGACCGAAGTAGGTGGCCAACGACCCACTTTCATTGGTTGACGAGAAAGGGGAAGAACTGAGGACAAAGCAATAAAAAATACTAAGGAAAGACAAACCGCGAAACGTACTCGTTGGACCATGAGACCTTAGTTTTGATCATCCTGTTTTTATTAAAGGTTCTTTAAACAATGACAGCGCACGCCCGATCACAGCTTCCCCGGTCCTTTTTTTTTTTTTTATTAAAAATTCCTTTGACAATGCCAGGGATGTCTGTCCTACTTTTATTAAAGATTCCTTGGTAATGCCAGGACACGGCCGATGTTCGGTTTGCCTGTCCTACTTTTATTAAAGATTCCTTGACAATGTCTGGCCCTATACCCGATGTTAGTTTTGCCTGTCCTATTTTTATTAAACATTCTTTGCCAATGCCATGACATAGCCCGATGTTAGTTTTCCCTGTCCTATTTTTATTAAACATTCTTTGCTAATGCTATGACATAGCCCGATCTTAGTTTTGCTTGCCCTGTTTTTATTAAAAATTCTTTGACACGCTCGATTGTAAGTTGTACCGGTCCCATTTTTATTAAATATCCTGTGACAATGTCATGACACGCCTGATGATAGTTATGCTGTTCTATTTTTATTACAGACTTTTTTTGACAATGGCATGACACGCTCGATGTAGGCTAAGTTTTGCCTGTCTTATTTTTATTAAATATTCCTTGGCAAAATCAAGACACGCCCGAGGTAAGTTTTGTCTGTTCTATTTTTATTAAAGATTCTTTAACAATGCCAGGACACGCCCAATGTAAGTTTTGTCTGTCCTATTTTTATTAAAGATTCCTTGACAATGCCAGGACACTCTCGATGTAAATTTTGCCTGTGGTCCTATTTTATTATACATATAAGGCCCCTATGTTATCATGACGAAGCATGACGCCGAGCCCCGTATGTAATTGAGTAGTAGTTAGGTAAAGTGAGTGTTGAAGTGAGACTTAAATATTAAGGGGGCGGATGTCAGTACCCTGGAATCGAAGTTCACCCTCTGGTATATAGCTTATTCACAGTTAAAGAGGGGGGAGGGGTGTAGTTATGATCAAGATTGATAAAATCATAAAAATTCTGAAAAGTAAACTGAAAAAGATGAACAGAATCATCACAACGCTGATAAGACAATTTATGGTGACTTGATTTAATTTAATACAATATGTTCTTCTAATTATTGCATTTATTTTGGGCTATCATGTAACCCCGTACACAGTTTGATTTGTTACTTTTCTTTTACGTGTACGACTTCGTCACGCTTTGCAACCGTCCTTTACACATATAGCTAACTTACTTCAGATAACACAGTACGACTGCGTTTGATAGGCGAATGTAAAGCAACAAAACGAATGATGCCTTGTGTGAATGATTCACAAGGGTTTTTTGTTGTTTCACTGATTTTTTTTTAAGGCAGGCGTACGTCCTGCTCTATCAGGTTTAGCTTTCGAATCAGTTATTCCATGAAATCAGTGTTGAAAATGGAGCTGAACCATAAGACTTTCAGCACGCGATTATGCATCTTTCTGCAAACCTGCAAGGATGTGCACTGCGGTCTTTGAACTTTGAAAAAGTCCCGTAACAAGATGTCTCCCGAGAGTAGGCCTATACAGGATCGCCGTCTACCGTTCCCTTCTCAGTATACCCCTTGTGAATGAACATTTTTAAACAGACCAGTGCACCTGTAGGTTCCACACTGTTACAACATCTTTTGTTTTTTTAATAAACTCATTTTGAAGACAGTGACGAGGCAGTTGGAGAGTGAGTGTATTCACTTGGGCTTCACTCACACTATACCACTCTCCATGGCTCTCAGCCGTGACGCGCATATCACGTGACTGGGCTGGTCCACTCAGAAGGCCGAACAGCTGCTGTTCTCGTTCGTCATTGGTAAGGGTGTACCGAGCACATTTTTTCCTGCCGAGTTGATACCGAGCCGAGCGCTCAAATAAATGCCTGGTACACCGAGCATAACCGAGCTGATCATTATATCTGTCGGTAAATCATAGTATTTCATTGCCTAATTATGTTATATATTTTAAATTGGCTTTAGTAACAGATATCCGTGAGCGATTGGCGGTTAACCCGGCGGCAATAATTGCTCATTTGCGAGAAACGGGTAGTTTTTAGGAGATGGAGAAATCACGCGCTCGTGTGTTTTAAATACCCCCGAGACATTGTACCACCCTGTTTAGAGCAAATGAGTAATTATTGCCGGTTAACTGCCAATCCTTTACGGATTTGTGTTTTTAGTGCACGGTGGTAACATCACGCTAACACATCCTCATGCTAAAAGTATATTCGTTATATACGGTTAATCTGAAAACCCACACACGTCATCGTGGGCTAATTTTAATAACCTTTTTTCTTTTTTTTTATAATCTTACACTTTTATGGGGAGGTCTACACAGCCACTGTGACTGAGATGGAGAGACGAAGCTAGGAAGATGCTGCGGTTGACAATAAAATGTCGATTGCATGACTGTCGATAAAATGCTCTTGTCGGTAAAATAATTGTTGGCATAGTCGTGTCGATAAATTTATGTCGGTAAAATGATTATCAATAAAATGACAGCTGGTAAAGTAAGTGTCGGTAAAATGACTGTCTATAATAATATAATCGAAACCTCCACAGACTTGCCGCATACCGAACGTAACGTTTTGTTTCGCCAGAGAACATTTTGCCGCAACAGGTTTCAAACTGCTCCTAGCGTCTCTACCACCATAAGGCTGGCCGCACACAAACGTCGTTGCAAGACAAAAAGTCGCGAGACGTCGCTTCTGGTGGCAAGACCCCTGTCACACGA
The DNA here is from genome assembly GCA_023313725.1 of Lithobius niger. Taxonomy (NCBI): domain Eukaryota; kingdom Metazoa; phylum Arthropoda; class Chilopoda; order Lithobiomorpha; family Lithobiidae; genus Lithobius; species Lithobius niger. The sequence goes on along the minus strand of JAHWFP010204899.1, from coordinate 9,667 downwards.
AACTAGAAGAAGCTTCGCTTTGTTGTCGTGGGACGCCTAAGAAGTCTCGTAACAACGTAACATCCAGTGTGTGGCACTCAGCACATTCCTTTGGTTTTGGAGACGTCTGCAGCATGCTGAGACAGGTTTCGACAAAATGTCCTGTCGCGAGATGTTTTCTCAATTTTGGTGTGCGGCCACTACGCGGTCTCACGACAGGACATTTTGTCGAAACCTGTCTCAGCATGCTGCAGACGTCTCAAAACCATGGGAATGACCTGAGTGCCACAAACCGGATGGGGCGTTGTTGCGAGACATTTTTACGCGTCTCACGACAAAAAAGCGAAGCTCCTTCTAGTTTCGTGTGACGGGGTCTCTCCACTAGACGCGACGTCTCGCGACGTTTCGTCTTGCAACGACGTTTTGTTGACTTTGGTGTGCGGCCACCCTAACGCTGGCCGCACACCAAATGCACTTTTGGTTTGCAACCTCTGGTTTTGATTGGTCGTGAGACGTTGCATCTGGTGGAGTGAGAGCGTAAACAATTTGTTGAGGAGCAAGAGGTTTGATGCTCAATTACTGGCCTTTAGGTTGTTTAGGTCAGTTGTTTGTTGTTTACTAGTGTAAATGGTTACTTGTTTCCAGTTCTTTGTATAGCAAATTAGCGTGCGAACAGCCTTATTTTATTTTATAAAATAATATTTTATTTCGGTTTTATTTTATTTTGTATTGTAAAACTACTGTCCGGATCATTGCTCCTGGCACGTTTTTAATTGGAGCAGTTGCAAATTGTAAGAAAAAATTCTCAAATTATTATGAAAGATCTTTTCCAGGCTATCCCCACCATATAAAAACCTCCATATATGCAAAAATACATGATACAAACCATGTTTTGAGCTCAGCACGTACGCAAATTAAAGTGTCTCAATGCATTTTATTTGTCTGTGAGACGAAACTGAAAGGAGCTTCGCCCTCACTGTTGTCTTAAGTCGCCTAGAGACGCCTCGTTACAACCTGCCAACCGGTGTGTGGCTCTCAGTTTACGTTATGTTGGTGGAGACGCCTGAAACAATTTGAAACAAGTTGCAGCAAAATATTCTGTCGCGAAACCAAAGGCAACATTTCGTTTCGCGACAAAACATTTCACGTCAACCTGTTTCAAATTGCCACAGGCGTCTCTACCAACATAACTAGGAGTAACTAAGGAGTAGGCTGCGCTTTCTTTTCTGTTTGGATTGCTTGGCTAAAAAGGATTGGCCTTTGAAAGTATCGCCATCATTCCACCAGGCAAAGGTGGCCAAGGTAGCTAGCTGCTTAGCTGGAGAGTATCATGAAAAAAAGTTACTGATGCATCTTTCTCTCTGTAAATGTGGATACTCATTCGTTAACTTTTAGTTTTTCTTTTTCCCTGCACCTTTCCCTTACATTTTCCACAGTTTGAATTTCGGCCGCATTGGGACTTAACCTCAACATGACAAAAATATTAAGGCTGGGCCCATCACCTTTTTTCTGCCCGAGCCGACCATTCAACGAAACTGGCCGATAAAATCCGACCCGATTATCGATACCAAATCCCCCAATAAAATTTTAACAATTTCCTTGTTATTTGTAAACAATAAAAGACAGCTGCTTGGGGTTTGGACCATTGGAAATGTGGTGAAAAAACGTTGAAAATGGTGAATTCAAACGTGAAAATCGGTCGACGAAATGTGAAAATATATTCAATTTGGTTTGTTACCGATCTCTCTGGATTTTATATACCGATCACGATTTCTACTGATATTGCAAATGTCGGTAAGGAATTACGTGAGACATTCTGAATCGGTAATCGGGATCGGCCCAGCCTTACGAAATATGATTTTAGTTGCTTACAGTTAACAGCCACATGTTAACAGCCACATGAGGGCAGATGACAATTTATTATGAGGTATTGGCCCGGAGCCGTACACCCCAAATCAGCGTTACTCACAACTATCATCAACAATCAATCCTTTAACAATCGTATGTCTTCAGCAATATGAAACGGCTTCGCCGTCTCGTTGTTGTTTGGATTTTGGCTCTTGCTATTGGTCCATTTTGTGACCCTGATGGTTCGTCAACCCCATGCCCGATTCCGGATTTTTTATTTTTGATAAACCTTGTCTGGACTCCCGTGCTACTGCATGCAAAGTTTGGTTTGGATAGTCCTTGTGGTTTTCGCGTGATGCGCGGTCTAAGATTACATTGGAGTGTCTTCATAGCGGAGCTATACGCTCCAGACAATGAATTGAGCGCCACACACCAGTTGCGACGTACACGATGTGTCTCATGCGACTCACGAAAAGAAGGCAAAGCTCTTTTCATTTTCGTCTCACGGCCAAAAATTGGGACAGTTTGATTTGCGCACGCGCCAAGCTCAAACACATGGTCTGAACACGTAGTTCAGTTGAGTCTTTTTGGAACCGTTGTTTGCATTCGGTTGCCTTCTGGACAAAATGCACCGCACCTAAACAACAGACAAACAATCAAAACAAACAAACCAACAAAACAAATAAACAAAACAAAACAAAATAAAACAACGAAACAAACAAAATAAAACAAAACAGCAAGCATGTGGCGTTTTCATAATATTGGGAACACCATATGTTGTAATGCCGTTCCCAATATTATGAAAAGACATGCCTAAACCGCTATACATCGACATGTAAGCGTTTACGTAATTGTTGTTGTCAAAGCGTCAAAAGTGAGCGGTTTTCCATTAAATATTTCACCATCGACGGAAAGGGTTATGGAATTGAGTTCAAAGTTATCAAAATAGAAGGGATCGTTAGCGTACGTGCCGTTGTAAGCTACGTGTCTCGTCATGCCGACGATAACCAAAATCGAGCACGTTGCTGCGCGACAAAAGTTTTACACTGTTTCTCCACCAGATGCAACGTCTCGCAAACAGAAAACAAAAAAACAAATAAAACAAACAAATGCTAACAACACAAAACAAAAGCAACTAACTAACTGAATTGCTGCTCGACAAAATGTTTATGCTGTTTCACCGCCGGTTGCAACATCTCCCAACATTTTCCCTCGCAACGAATCGTTGCAAACCAAATGTTGAATTTGCGGTGAGCTTAGGTTGGCTACACACCGTATGTGACATTTTTGTCTCGCGACAAGACGTTGCGAGACGTGGCATCTGGTGGAGAAAGCTGCAACATTTTGTCGCGTAGAAATCATTCTAACACTCATTTTTCGGCATTTTTTTTTTCAGGTGTAGATTGTTGTTTACTTGTAAAAACAAACTCGCAATTTGTTTCCAGTTCTTTGTAGAGTCAAATTAGTGTTGGGGGAGCCTTATTTATAAAATAACACTTTATTTTGGATATATTTTATTTTACATCGTAAAATTATGGTCCAGGCAATTGTTCAGGGCATGTTTTTAATATTCACATCTTAAAGCAGTTGAAACATGTATGTAAAATTCTCAAATCATTACGGAAAAATATCTCCAACGTCCTCCATCCCCAAAATTGGCAAAACTTCCATAAATGAAAAAAATAAACATGACACAAACCACGTGTTTTGAGCGTGACGCATGCGAAGATCTAACTGTCTCAATGCGTTTGGTCGCGCGCAACAACGCCGCTGCCGTGTGTAAAGCCCTAACCAGACTGGCTGCTTGCGGCTGCACGCCGACGCACTATGGTGTAGAAAAGACTTCAATATTCGTCCTTAACGCAACATCAACCACACGATTGTTGCAATTTTGACCTTGTAGGCACGTAGTCACGCATAGCTTCGCACGAAATTTTCTTCTGTCTGGAGAGGCCTTTAACGCTCAGCTCGATGGTTGTGGAGACGTCTGCAGCGCGTTGAGACAGGTTGTGACAAAATACTCTGTCACGAGACCAAATGCAACATTTGGTTTCAAGACAGAATATTTTGCCGCAACTTAATTGTTTCAACTTGTTGCACATATATCTCCACCAACATAATAATGAATTGAGAGCCACACACCGGTTGCGACGTTGTTACGAGGCGTCTCTACGCGACTCACGACAACAGAGCCAAGCTCCTTTCGTTTTCGTCTTGCAACCAAGCGCTTTGAAACAGTTAGACCTGCGCAGGCGCCAAGCTCACAACACGTGGTTTGTATCATGCATTGTTGCGTATATGTTGGTTTTGTCTATATGGGGTGTGAGAAGTATTGAATATATTTTTTGCTAATGATCTCAGAATTTTACATACATGTGTCAACTGATCCTTGATGTAAATGTGTAAAAATGTGCCCCGATCAACGGTTTGGACAGCAAATTTACTATACAAAACAAAAATAATAATAAAACCCAAATTAAGCCAAATAAAATATTATTTTAGAAAATAAACAAGCGGCTACAACGACTGCCTAGTTGCACCGGTCTTCTGTTGAGGCGCATACTTCCAATGTTGAGGCGCACACCTCTATCATGCACTTACAACAGCTATCTCTATTATGCTAATCTAAAAGCAGCAGCCATCACAATTGCCGGTTAAAAATGTGTTAGCTTTTAGGCCTGTTTTACATTTTAAGTGTAATAGTCAGCTTTTAGGCCTAATTTTAACCAGCAGTTTTAATTTAGTGAGTAGCAGCTAACGGAGATATAGATTGTATAGTAAGCCTATTCATTTTTCCAACATGGTGCGCCTTCAGGAACACAGTTACAGTGTTACAACGTAACGCGCAACGTAGCCTATATAGATCAGTGGTATAATAGGGAAGTGACGAGGGAGACGCTGTTGATGAAGCCAACAGCGACTCGTAGCAATTTGACGTTGCCATGGTAACATGGTTTTAGGCGTAATTTTCATTTTTTAGGCCTAATTTTAAAAATGCAGTTTTAAGTTCGTAAGTATATAAGACAGGCCTAATGGAGAATTTGGTTCGACCGTAAGCCTATTCATTCATGCAACAATGCGACGAGACTATTTAAACGAAGCTAAAATCTATTTGTTTTTATTGAGGATTTTAATTTAAGATTTTAATTCGACGATCAAATGTTATTATTTAATTTAGTTACGTCGAAGAAGTCTATTAGCTATGAGGAAGTAATGATGTGTTATTGCCATGTTATTTAACTATAACTTCTCACACTGAATCTAACGTTGTAAATAATGGTCGTCAATATCTGGCACCGTTGGGAAGTTGAAAAAAACGAGACGGACGGACGGACAAAGTCGTCGCAATAGTCTTCTCAGCCGGTATACGGCTGTACAAAAGATTAAAAAGGCTGTCTGCACACTAATTTTACTACACAAAGAACTGGAAACAAATTACCAGTTCTTTTTGCTAGTAAACAACAAACAAGCAACCTAAAGGCTTAAAATTGAGCATCCGGTCCACTATAGCTGCGTGACAAAATGTTTATGCAACTCTCCACCAGATCCATTGTCTTGCAACGGTTTCCCTCACAACAACACGTTGCGAACCAAATGTTGCATGGTGTGCAGCCAGCCTTACTTGTTTTATTAACACTGGCGATGGCCAGTGGTAGTATAAAGGGTCGACCTAGGATCTCTGTGTTAAACTTTCAACTTTGAGAGCTTATAACTCCGTCAAAATTAAAAAATTTTAAACCAAATTTGGAATCTAGCCTTGACTAGTCAAGGCCTGTCTACAGTCCAAAAATTGTGAAATTCAGTCCAGCCAAACCCGAGATACAGAGAGGGGCCAAATAGACAACTTCTTGTTGTTGGTCTTGTGCTTGGTCTTGTTCTTGGTCTTGTTCTGGGGATACTTTCGTCTAGCCCCTCTACAGGTCAAACTATTTGTCCTGTAAAGCTGGTTCTTAGCTCATTTTACAGGTATTGCTCCGTAGACGTGCCCTTTTCATAAGGCCTTTTCTAATTGGTCCAGTGGTTCAGGGTTACGGAGCTCTAAACGACCAGATTGATTGTTTTACATTGTTTTAAACATTGTTATTATGCAACAATGCCATTTAGCAAACGCCAGCTGCAAGACATAGACTGAAGATTAAAGGATTTGTTTCTATTGTTAACACTAGCGATAGCCAGGTTAGTAAGGGCCGTAGCACTGGCTATAGCTATTTACCGAGCTTAAAGGCGGCGCAACAAATCAAACAACAAATTAATTATAAAGGTGTCACACATACCCCACCCCTCATCCACCACCACACCTATTTGTTACAATTCTCAAAGTAACACGGTATAATAAACAAAAACGTATCGTTAAAAGTTAAAAGTAAGGCTCTAAAAGTCAAAACCTGTAAGGAACACGGACAAGCTTTGACTGTAAGGGTCTAGGTGTCAAATTTGGCCAGTAAGACGCTGCTAAGCATTAGACCCTTACTACCCGGTGATCATGTTAATGACTTAGTAAGGAAAATTGGAAATTAGCCAACAGCAAAAATCATACACTAGAAATAACGTAGTTCAGTAAGCCACCTTTATGCACTTACGTTAAATCGGAGTGGCATGACCCGGATTCGAACAGGCCACCCAGTTCGCCCCCAGATCACTTGCATAGCGCCTTAATCTCTCCGTTGCACTCCGTTGAAACGTGAATGCATAAAGGTGGCTTACTGAACTACGTTATTTCTAGTGTACGATTTTCGCTGTCGGCTAATTTCCAATTTTCCTTAATATTATTTCCAGCGATTTATGTCTATTTATTAATGACTAAGTCACTCAGACAGAATGGGTGTACACGCTTACGCTTGTAGCAGGTTGTCTTGCTTGGAATCGCTGCCATGTTACCAAAGCGGAAAAAAAATGTCAACCTAAAGCAAAGTAGGAAACCCACACCCCCCACTATCATTGAATCATCTCATGGGTCTTTATAGGACGATCTCGGACAGCTGTTCGTCAAAAACCGGGTAGTAAGGGTCTAATGCTTAGCAGCGTCTTACTGGCCAAATTTGACACCTAGACCCTTACAGTCAAAGCTTGTCCGTGTTCCTTACAGGTTTTAACTTTTAGACCCTTACTTTTAACTTTTAACTTTTAACGATACGTTTTTTTGTTTATTAATTAAGTAATTTGCTTTGCCTAATACTTTGAGCCATTTATATGTTTGGATTCATGTTTGCTCTTGGCATCAAGATGATGTTTTGTGATTTTAAGTGCTTTCTATCTTCAAGTGTATACCTATAGTGGAAGCAATTGAATCCCTCCCCCTCCCCCTCCATCTTCACCCCACAAATGAATGCATCTTCGCCCCACAAACGCATCGTTTGGCGTATAAAGCTGGGCACACACCAAATTTGGTTAGTAACGATTAGCTGCGAGAGAAAACGGCGCGATACGTTAGATCTGGTGGAGAAAGAGCATAAATATTTTATTGGGTAGGGAACAGTCCGACGCACGATTTTTCGCCTTGTTAAGTTGCTTATGTTAGGTGTTTGTTGTGGACTAGTGAAAAAAGGTGTAATTTGTTTCCAGATCTTTGTATAGTAAAATTAGTGTGTAGACAGCCTTATTTTATTTTTGCATAGTAAAATTACTGTCCAGACCGTCTATATCAGGGGCACGTTTTTAATATATTCACATCTTGGAGCAATTGAAGCTTGTATTTAAAATTATCAAATTATTAGGGTGGCCACACACACCAAATTAGACCAACGTATCGCGACGAAACGTTGCGAGACAAAACTTCGCATCTGATGGAGCGATCCCATCTGAAGTAAATAGAAGGAGCTTCGTTTTGCTGTCGTGAGACGCTTAAATAAGTCTCGCGGCTGTGTCTCATCCAGTGTGTGGCGCTCAGCTCATTGCTGTTAGGGTGGCCGCACACCAAAGTCGACAAAACGTCGCACGACAGGACATTTTGTCGAAACCTGTCTCATCATGCTGCAGACGTCTCCAAAACCATAGGAGTGAGCTGAGCGCCGCACACCGACGTTGTCGCGAGACGTCTTTAGGCGAAGCTCCTTTAAGTTTCGTGTGATGGGGTCTCTCCACCAGATGCGACGTCTCGCGACGTTTCGTCTTGCAACGACGTTCTGTCGACTTTGGTGTGCGGCCAGCCTTAGTGGAGACGTTTGCAGCACGCTGAGACAGGTTACGACAAAATATTTTGTCCTGCGACTGAATGTCTAATTTGGTGTGCGGCCACCCTAAGGAAAAATATCTTCTTCGTCCCCTCCCTCCCATATATAAAAAAAAAATACACGCTACATAAACCACATGTTTTGAGCTATGAGTTTGTACAGATCCAAACCGTCTTATGGCGTTTGGCTGCGAGACGAATATGAGACGAGCTTCGCCTTGTTGTCTTGATTCACCTATGAGACGCTTCTCGACAACGTTGCAACCGGTGTTTTGTGCGCAATTCATTGTCATGGTGGTAAAGTCGCCTACAATATGATGCAGGTTGCAGCAAATGTTGCATTTTGTTTCCAATGATTCGTTACGAGGGAAACCGTCGCGAGACGTTGCTGCGGGTGGAGACACAGCGTAAAGATTTTGTTGCGCAGCAAGTAGGCCAATGCTCGATTCCCCACATTTGGTGTAGGTTAGGTTAGTGATAATTTGTGACCAGTTCTGTGTACAGTAAAATCTATCCCAAAACAAAACTTGTTAAGGATTCCCGCCAAGCTTTTCGGCCGTGTGAAGTCGTGATAACAAACGCCAAGCTCTTTCTTTCGTCAAGCTAATCCCACCGAGTAATAGTTCGAAGGTTAAATGAAATATATTAAAATTGCTTACGGCGCAATTATAATTTATTTCATTTAACGTTTAAAGTATTAGTCGGTGGGATTAGCTTAGCGAAAGAGTTTGGCCTTTGCTATCACGACTTCACACGGCCGAAAGGCTTGGCGGGAATCCTTAACAAGTTTTGTTTTAGGGTAGAAATTCACCCATTTTGAAGTTGTATTTTGGTCTTTTGTGAATTGTTTGTTTGTTTGGTATTTAGTGTATTTAGTATTTAGGTACCTCAACATGGGGCGTCGGACGAACGTCTAACTGGAAAATCGTCTAATAGGATAATTGTCTAAAATCTGCCTAAAAAAAAATCTGGAAACGCATCTAAACGGAATATCGTATAATGGAAAATCATCTAAACGAAATATCGTATAATGGATAATCGTATAATGGATAAACGTCTAACTGGATCAACGTCTAACTGCGGTTTCTGATGTTATATGTACAGCCGCAGCGAGCGCGAGAGCGCGAGCGAGGCAGGGACATTAGACGATAATCCATTATACGAATTTCTAGTTAGACGATAATCCATTATACGAATTTCCAGTTAGACGGTTTTCCGTTATACGAATTTCCTGTTAGACGACTTTCCGTTATACTGTTTTCCGTTATACGTTCTTCCAATTATGCGATTTTCCAGTTAGACGATTATCCCTCGCCCCCGTCAACATCGTTGATTTCATGCTAATTACTACTTATTGTTAGCTAATTCCACTCAGAGAAAATAATTTATCCACCCAAAACCAAAACTGGTAAGAGAAGTCGCCAAGTTTACAAAAAGGGTCTGCCTTTCAAAGTAGTGATATCATTCAACCAGGGAAAGGCCGCCAAGGTTAATCCTATTAGCCAAGTTAATCGCACCTTCTAATAGTTCGAAGGTTAAATGAAAACTAGAAGATTGCTACTAGCGGTAGCAATCTTCAAGTTTTCATTTAACGTTCAAAGTATTATTCGGTGCGATTAACTTAGCTAATAGGATTAACCTTGGCGGCCTTTCCCTGGTTGAATGATATCA
>JAHWFP010204898.1:74422-87835 GCA_023313725.1 Lithobius niger | reverse complement strand
TTATATGCCCAAAGGTGTACACATTCCACTGACGGCCGCCTATCTTGCGTCACGCTTCTTACCAAATTCCAAGGAGGATAACCAACGGTCAACTACGCATCATCCCTGCCCTTTCTGTTTCTGGCTTAACCCGTTAAAGGCAAGGTAAAACTATTGATGCTGACAGTTCATAACTAGGTAAGGGAACGTCCGACCTTGTAATTAGTTGTCGGTTCAACCATAGGTAGACTCCACTCCTGGCATTAATCCATCTTGAGCATAATTCCCGAATTAGGCCTGCAAAATGGCAACGGTTTCTAAAACACGTCTGGCCCCCTTAAAACCAAGGAAAGGGAAAAAACGAAGCGTGACGTAATATAGGCGCTCACCTCCACTCAACAAAAAAAGGAGAAACAATGGAATTACAAGGAATTGTTTGCCTCTCACAAGATTAGGCCTCTAACATCTCACATTGTTACAGACGTAATTGTTATTGACCACATCAAAACACACACTAGGCTGTGCTTCCAATCACCACAACCAGCACAATTAGGTTGAACAATTAATTAAAGGCACCCACCACCCACACAACCAAGGTGAGGGAGGGAAGAAACGGAGAGGAATAAAGGTACTGGAGAAATACCTCCCATAAATACGTTGGCCCAGCCATTGGCCGATGTGACAAAATAATGATGAGCCAACCATTGGATGACAACATTGGACCAACGTTTTAAAAAGTTCATGCTGTGACATTGGCACAACATAGGCACACACATATTGCGAATATAGGACCAATACATTGGCCCTGCTGTTGGCCGATGTGTCAAAATAATGATAGACCAACCATTGGATGCAAACATCAGACAAAGGTTTAAGTGTAGACGTGTGATGTTGGGCCAAACATTGGCTGATTGATCAATGCTACTTGGGATGTAGAATGGTATCATGTACCTTGTCCCTCTTTTTCTATATGATTTCTCGATTGTGGTTCAATTATCCATTTATTATTTCCTCTTACAGCACTTGTTATTTCACTCCTTTTTTCAATTTTGAAGTAGTTTTTTCTTGTAATTTCAAACCTGTGTGCTTGTTCAATATTTAATAGATTTATGCGTTTGTATTATGTCTTTGCTTTTTCATTTTCATATTTTATTTTAAAAGAACCTTTATTACTGTGTTTATAATTTTTTGTAACTGTGAAATTATAGTTTTCATTGTTGAGCCATTCCACAATTTATATGCTACATAATTAAAGCTTCAAAGACAATTTTTTAATTTTTTTTCATTCAATTTGTTTTTAATTTTATAAAGCGTTGGTATTGTTTTTCTGATATTTAAGCTTAATTTTTCTCTATGTTCATAGAATTTCCAATTGTTATCGAGTTCAAGTCCCAAATTTCTGCTACAATGTTTGTGTACAATTCTTTTACAGTTGCACATTGAAGTGTCCATGTTACATTATTATCCTAATAAATGTTGTTGTTAGTTTTTTTGTCTTTCATATGTGATGTTGTTATTGGTATATAGTGTATTTTATCATCGTTCCTTATAAGGTCATTTTGTATAAGGTAGATTCTCAGTTTATCAAAATCGTTTTGTAAATGTTTATTAATTTTTTTACTGTTGTAGTGTATTGAGAGTAAGAAGATATCGTCAGCATAAAGTGTTATTTCAGAATTCCATTTTACATTTAGAAAGTCATTTGCATACACTGGAAAAAATAGGGGTCCCAGTGCGGAGCCCTGTGACACACCATACTTTATGTGTTTCCAAGTGCAATTTATTTCCATTTTTTACACTACATGTTCTATTGGTTAAGTAACCTTTTATCATGTTCAACATCTTTACACTGAGACCACTTTTATAGAATTTTCAAGCAGAATGTCAAATCTTAGTGTGTCAAAAGCTTTACTGAAGTCAATATGAACTGCTCCGATAAATTTAACCCTCATTAAGAACTCTTGTTACATTGCTGTTTATTTTTTCTAATGTATCAATTGGACTTGCATCTTTACTGTGTCCAAATTGATTTTTATTTAAGTTATTGTATTTGTTAAAGAATGTTTAAATAAGAATGTTAAATAATGATAATAATAATAATTTATTCAGAGTGTGTATACAAAAATTACAAACAACCAAGGCACTAAGCAAAACAAGGCTTGTATACGCTCTGAAGAGAAAACAGAATCAAAAAAAGAAAAAGAAAGTATCAATTCATACGATATTAACTGCATTCAAAATTTGCTTAAAATGACTTGCATTAGCCTACAAATTTTATATTTAGTACAAATGCAATGTATTATGTCACTCATACTAGTTTAGGTGTCCAAGTAGGGGTGATTTTTAGTTGTTTATTAACCACTTCTTTACTATTTTATTAATATTATGATGTCGTAGGTTTGTTCTTTAATTCAATGGTAATTCATTTAAAATTGTAGGATGGACAAAAGCGATATTTCTTTTCCCATATGAATTTCTCCAGGGTGGAATTTTAGGCCAAGCCGTATTAATACATGATGGTCTTGCAAATTTATCTTGTAATGTTTGGTCAAAAAAATTTATTAATAATAGTTAAATTGTATAGGTTTTGGGAAGTTAAAATTTTGTGACCCAGTATAAGCTCTTTAGTTGTCTTGTTGCAATTGCCACCAAAAAGTGTTTTATAGCTTTATTCAAATTTTTTTGTAAGCGTTTTTTTTTTTCAAAGTTTGGAACCTCATTATGGAAGAAGGATGCACAATGTTTCACAATTATTGCACAATATTTGTGTTTTCTGCCTGGAATGCTGTTTTGATAAATACGTCTAGGCTACCTTTTTTTTACCAATTGTCTACAGAAATAAATTTATTTTACCCCATATTTTTGCTCCATCGGTTCTATTCTTAATAAAGAATTCCTGGTAATATATTTGTTTGACATCGGTAATTTCCTTTTGGATCTCATTTTTCGTCCTTTTATAATTATTTATTAGGTCGTACGGAGGGTCGTATTGGGTCGAAATTTTATTTCAAAGTTCATTTTTTTTTTATTAATTGTTATTTTAAGTTCAAATGTCATCCGTTCTGTTTTAAATGGTTTTTTATATCTGTTCTGAGTCTGGCCTTCTTTTGCATCCTTGTTTTTATATCCCTTTTTTGGTTATCAATATAATTTTTTTTAATTTTAGTTTCAATTTGCTCATAGACTTCATTGGGTCAGTAAACATTTTCAGAAAGTTCCAAATTTTATTTTGCAGTTGTTTAAATGAAAATATCCAGATTTTTTTGAGTTAGGTTAGAATGGTTTTCATGGTTCCTCTCAGAGGAATGATTATAGGCATTGAAAGCTCTAAAGTAGTGATCAGCGAGTTTAATTTTTACAACAAAGAAATCGCACATCCAGTTTTTATATTTACAATAAATTAAGTCAATACAAGTTTTTATTACGTTATTGTTTCTAATTTTTTCCCTAGTTTGTGTGTTTATGTTTTGAGAGTAGCCTATACTCGCCATACAGTTTTCAAATCATTCGACGTCATGCTTTTCATTCTGGTCCTGGTGTACTACAACAACATTCAGATTGAAATCGCTAATCAGAAAAATATTATCGTTTTTAGATTTGTTTATTAGTAGTTTTTTGAAAAGTTTACTCTGCTGGCTGAGGGTTTTTTTTATACACAGCCAGTATTTCAAAATTCTCATTTTCAATTTAAAACGTACAACAGATAGCTTCATTTTCGTTTATTTTTATGTTGGAGCAGTTTATATTTGTAAAAGTGTTATTTTTGATAAAAAGTAACTCATTCCCACCTTTTTGAGACAACCTACAATTCACATAACTTGTGTAATTTTCTGTATAAAAAATATCTACTTCGTGCTCTTTCAAATTGATTTCGGTAAAAACAATAAAGTGCCATTCTATACCAGCAGTCTCAAATTCGGCTAACCAAGCAAACCAGTTGAGCTTACAGCTCCACATGTTAGAATGTAGACACTTAAAAGAAGAATTTTTGAGACAAGATAACATGTCCGCCAACTCAATTAAGTTTTCACAATCTTTATTAACATCTGTGTCTTCATTAATCATTTTGTTTGCGCGGAAATTGGTGCTCTTTCACTATTTTTTAGATTTGACACGGTTCCAGTTTGATTGATGCACTGATGTTTGTTTTTTGTCTTTCAATGAGTTTGTCTAGTTCTTCTTTACTTCTTCTTCTTCTAGTTCTTCTTCTTCTTCTTCTTCTTCTTCTTCTAGTTCTTCTTCTAGTTCTTCTAGTTCTTCTTTACTTCTTCTTCGGGACACTATCCGTTTTTTCATGTTCTCTGATGTTAATTTTCCCATCTTTAAACCAGATGAATTTAAATGAGTCTTTGAGTTCTGTTTGGTGTTCCATAGCAGTGTCTTATATGCTAGTGTGAGGTGCTCGTTGATTACAAAAAAATACGTGTATTATTACCATTTCCAAAAAAGTGGTCGTTTGTAATGTTTTTTTGTTTTCATTCTAACCAATGATATCGGTTCACTCTATTCTGAATTGGTTTAAGATAGATGGCGTTTGATTTTTATTTTTGCTTGGGAGTCTATGTGCTTTGTCAATCCATGTATCGTTGAAGTCACTACGTCATTGCGTATGCAATTCTGTAGATTGTGTGTCTTAGGTCTTTGTTATTCTCTGTTTCCCCTCCAAAAATCTTGATATTACGATTTCTACTGTATTGTTCACTTTCCATTTGATTCTGTTTTATGTCGTGTATTAACTATTTAATACTATCCAATTATTTAGTTTTACATGTGTTAGACTTGATACTTACGTTGTTGGCTAATTTTTTTCCAGGTCATCAATTCTTTTGTTGAGCTTGTTGTTATCATTTTTGATTTCAGCCATATTTTTTCCATTTCATCATATTTTTTTACTGATGAAGTTGACACTGATCAGTAATTGGTGATAAGACTTCTTAACCATTTTTATTTTTTCTTCTAACTTTTCTTAACTTTTCCAGTTGTTTATTACATTTATCATTTGCTTTCTGAGGTTTGTTATGGTCACTATTAATTTTTTCGTAATTGTTTTCAATTATTCCCATTTTCTGCAATATTCGTTCAATGGTCTCTAAAAGATCATTCAATTTTGCATCGAAAAACTGAAAAGGTGTGTTTGTGTTTACTGTCTTTGCCATCTTCGTCCTTTTCGATGTTTTTTAAAAATTTTTTCTCGAAGCTTCGTTCTGGGTTGCTCTATATTTTTTGCATTTCCAGTCATTTTTTTTGCCCATGGCCGTAATAGTTGTCACTGCCAGACTGGAGCATTTTTTATCATAATGTATTTTACTTTTGCAGTTTATCCAGGTCAAAAGGTCGTCTTCATTAAAATTTAATTTATTTTTATACTCTCCACATCTTGCCATGCTTCTTTAAGTAAATTCGAAAATACGAATGTTTGCTATCGGCTTTCGTAATACCGTAGCTTTCATAGTATAGAAGCATGGTGTGGAATTTCAAATGAAACTTTCATGCTTCTGTAAATCAGGCTCGTGAGCGTTCAAATAAAATCGAGCATTTCCACTCCATATTTCAAAAGTTCCCCTTCAAAAACCCACGGAATGTCACAAAATAATCCTTAGGACTTCACAAATAGGCTGGTTTAGTAGAATCCCCTCGATGGTTACTAATGTTTCATATTGTAGCACCACATGGATGTGGCCAAAAGACCACCTAGCCTCGCATACCAGGTGTATCATAATAATAATAATAATGTATTTATTGCAGAAATGACTCGAAGTTTACTTAAAAACTTGTGTGAATCTACAATATATATATTAGTTTACAATCTTAACTCTACACATTATAAATTAGGACTTAAATATATACATATAGAAATTTTGCGACTTGTATTTATTGTTAGTTACAACACTTTTAAATAAAGTTTGTTAGTTAATTAAATGCTACTTAACATATCTTTTAAATTTCTTTTTAAGTACTTCAAGGTTTTCAAACAATAACATATGCTTTGGTAAATTATTGAAAATGAAAGGTACATAATAAGCCTTATTTCTTTGTCCATATGTGTTATTCCATTTTGGTATTTTAAATCTCTGTGTTTTCTTCCTCAGCCTATCTTGCTTGTGTAAATCGTAATTTTTGTAGGTATTTTTATAGTAATTTTTTGTTATGACAATATAGTCTCTTAACTGTTTTACCTTTAATATTTTATTTTCCTTAAAAACCTCCTCAGTTGTTTTATTAACTTTTCCGAAAAACATTTTCACTATTTTATTTTTCACTTTCTGTAGTCTGTTTATTAAATATTCTGACGTAAAACCATACAATTCAATTCCATACCTTAGATAACTAACAATCCATGCCTCATATACAATCATTTTATTTTTTACATTCATGATATTCTTAAGTTTATACAATCTTGGTATAATTTTACGCAAGTTACTTATTAAATTAATAATGTGTTGTTTAAAATTCCAGTGTGAATCAATGTGAACTCCTAAGTACTTTGATGATTGTTTAATTTCTATTTTTTTACATGTATCTTCACAGATATGTTGATGTTTTCCACTTTTCATAAAGTTACAGTTTTCTGAATGATTTATTATGTTTCCATTGAACTTTTTTCATTTTAGGCACTGTTATGTTTATTTGCACCGTTTTGTCTTCGCTGATATAAAGTTCATTTTCCATAAACCATCCGTTTAACATGTCAAAATCATATTGTAAGTTATTTACCATGTCTTCATAGTTACAATTTATGGATATCATTACTGTATCATCTGCAAATAGGTAAATTGAGGTTTTAGAAATGCAATCATTTATATCATTTGCATATATTAAAAATAATAGTGGTCCTAATACGGAACCTTGGGGAACTCCATTTTTAACTTCATTCAGTTCACTATAATCATTTCCAATTTTCACTGTTGCCTGTCTGTTATTTAAATAACTTTTTATTAAATTGTATATTTTACCCCTTAGTCCTAAGGATTCACATTTTTTTTAATAGAATTTCCTGGTCGAACGTCTCAAAGGCTTTCTGGAGGTCAATCAATATTGCACCTACATATTTGCCTTCATTTAGTGCTTTCGTTATTATTTCGTTAATTTGTACTAATAAATCTGTTGTACCCTTATGCTTTGTGTATCCATACTGTAGTTTTGAAAAAACATTAGTCTTCTCTAGAAATTCTGTTATTTTATTAGCAAAAAACTTCTCAATTACTTTATCAACAATTGACAGCAACGATATTGGCCTGTAATTATCTTTATCCAATTTATTTCCTTTCTTATAAATAGGTCTTAACACTTGTGTTTTCAGTTGTTCTGGCTATATCTCACAATCTATCATTTTATTAATAAGTTTACATACAAACACTGCTGTGTGGTGCAGTGGCAACCCGGACCACTGCACTGTGACTGAGGTTGGCGCTAATGACCAAGTTGTCGACGCGCCATTAAGCCTCAATCCCCCCCCCCCTGCTGTGTTTTCTTTAGTTCGTTTGAAATGTTCTGTTTTAAACCCATCTCTTCCGGTCGCAGTTGTTTCTTTTAGTTCAGTGATGATTTGGATAATTTCTTTCTCAGTAGCATAATTCACAAACATTGATTTCACATTACCAGTTTTATTATTTTTGTTTTTCCCGTATACATTTTTGTAATGTTTTCCTTGTTTATAGTTATATAACCTTTTTTCAAATTTTTTCTTCAGGTTTGGTACTTGGTTTGAGAAATTATCATTGAATTCATTTCTTACAGTTGCTATGTCTGTTCCATCAAATGTTTTCATTATGGTTTCATCAATATTTTTATTTTTACAATTTTTTCCTGTTATTTCTTCTATGACTTCCCATACTGTCTTGTTTCCTTTTTGTGCCTTTTCTAATTTTGCCTGGTAATAGTTTTGTTTACATGTATTAATTTTTTTAGTTATTACATTTTTCACTTCCCGATATTGTAACATTTGGTCTTGGTTGATATTTTCTGATTTCTTTATTTGTTTCCATAATTTATTTTTCTTATTGATAAGTTCAACTACTTCTTCAGATATCCATTCTTTTCTACCCTTTTTTTTATGTGTTTTGACTATTCTTTCTTTTTTGTTTTTTTCATAAATTTCAGTAATTTGTTGATTTATTGAGTCGTACATTTTATTAGGACAATCTAATCTATTTAATACATTCCATTTTTTTTCATTCATTTCTTGTACAATTTTTTTATGATTGATATGTATGTGCATCTTTTGTTCATCTTGTTCAGCTCCATGCTTTTCTTTTCCTGTATTCCACAACCAACACATTGTCAGATAATGAGCTGCAATTTTTTTTATAAGTGTAGCACCTTTTCCATCCCAATCATTACTTTTTTTTATAAAAATATGATCAATGCAAGACTTTTGTACTGTTATATGTTGTTTTTTAACTATTTCTTCTCTGGTTGGTGAATCTATTACATTTTCAAAGCCTAAACTAGCCATTGTGTTTTCGTACTTATCAATAATATTTTGTTCGTACTTATCTTTATCACTGTCATCAAGCCTTAATATATCAATATTGATATCACCAATTAGTATTACATTTTCATTACTTTGCCCTTTAATATTTAACAGTTTTTTAATTTCTTGAATAAATTTCTGTTTATCTGTATCTGGTTTCCTATATGCTGCAAATACTTTAAATTTTTTATTACTATCACTGATTACAATTTTTAATCCATCATTTTGATCTATTTTTATTCTTTTTATTTCCCCCTCCAGCTTAAGATTTTCGTTGATGTATACCATTATTCCACCTCCTCGTGCTGTTTGTTCCCTTGTTACTGCAAAATTTATAAATTTGTTTTTATAAAATTTGTTTTTATAAAATTGTTTTATTAATAATAACAATAATGCTTTTATTATACAAGTTGTTATGTACACGAACAAAGTCTTACATAAGACCTTTGTGTGCAAGCAAAACACGAAACGTAAATACAAAAAAATACAAATACAAATTAATATTAAAAATACAATTATATGTTAAGAAATTCCATTAAGTTTCAATGTTTTTTTCTGTTGTTATATTCATTTCATTATATAGCAGACGTTAGTGTAGCCTTCAAAATTCTTTCATTCTTCAGTTAGTATGACCCATTTTCTGATTTTTTTTGTCATTTCATTAGTTTAATATTTTTTTAAGTCTATTGGTAGTGTATTAAAATGATAAGGTATTTGGAAATTTATGCCTCTAATGCCATACGAGTTTCTCCACATTGGTTCAATTAGCCATATTTTGTCTATTCTCTTAGCTCTTACTATTTCTATTTTATACTTTTTGTTATAATAATTTTTTTTTCAATGTTCCGTTTGTACGTTTGCTCTATGTTTAAAATTTCAGTCTTTTTATATATTTCTTTGCTGTCTTGTGATTCATTAGTTCTAAATAATACCTTTATTGTCGTGTACATAGTTTTTTGCAATTGACTTAAAAGGCTTTTTGTCGTAGATCCATACACCGTTAACCCTTCTTTTATACTAGACATTATATGTATGTGCATCAAATATTGCTTTTTTATTTCTTACATATGATAATAATAATAATAATAATAATAATGTATTGTATTTACATGAAAAGTGAACAGAAAACGGGAAGTAAAGGGAGGTGCTGAAGGGAAACAAACTGTCCATTCCCCATATTTGTTCACCTTTTATGAGGTTGCCGAAGGAGCATCAATGGAGAATTCGTGAACAGCCGCTGGATTTCCAAGAACTGGGGTCTGCCTTTCTCAATACCTCCTCCCATATCTTAGCTTGTCCTTCCCATATTTATAGAAAATAATTAAATGTTTTTTTTTATTACTAAGCACAATCATTATGGCTACGTCAAGTGTCTTTTAACTAGCCGTAATGGTATAAATTAAACTAATGAACAGATCGTGTTACGTTACTGAAATCTGGTTGCTGTGCTGTAACAACTGCTAATTGTCTTTAGTAATTTCTGGTTGCTGGCAGAACAACCGGTGCAGCAGAATCACCAGTACATGTTTGTTGTGTATTAGGCTAACTGCAATGTTGGGTAATATTCTTAAAGTTAAACGGGATGGAAAGCCATGTAAGGGACAAACGGCAATAGGTTTGCATCTGCATGAGTTTATCAGTAAAGTAGTTATTTATTTTCTGTCGACGGTTGGAGGTAATGAATTTTATCCAATGCGTATTAACATTGTCTATTCTTTTTTTGCAAAAAAATCCTCGTATTTATGGGTGCAATAGCGATGCAACATACTATACATCTACATTTATTTTTCCATGAAATTTTTTTTTCTGTCTATGGCAGGAGGTAATGGATTGTAAGCAATGCGTATTGACGTCGTTTATTCTTTTGTCGCAGAAAATTCTCAAATTAATGGGTACAATGGCGATGTAGTGACATTTTTACCGCATTGTCGAGGTTTGGACCAAAAATTTGCAATTCAAGTAGTAATTATAATAATAATTAACGGATTCAACCACGGGAGTGGTTTGGCACTAGAAGGACTTGGGGCCACCCATACTAGACCCTGTCAATGTTAATAAGCAAACTCCAGCCTCTTTAAGAAATCCCGCAGACAAAGCTTGACCAAAATGTGGCTAAAACAGTCGATTGAGCCCGCCTGAACAGCTTCATCAGGAAGAGCATTTCAAGCTCGTATCATCCTCACACTGATAATACAATTTTAGCAATCAAGCTTCACTGACTGTATGGCCAATTTCAGTGAATGGCTCGAGTGGCTGAGTAAAGGTAAAGATCGAAGTAGAGCAGATCGATTGGTAAAAGCCCACGGACGATTTTAAAAGTTAGAGTCAAGTCAGCAGGAAGTGTGCGCAGTTTCAAAGTCTCAAGTCCAACGCGAGACAACTTAGTGGCGTGGGGAAAATTCTGCATGCCAGGAAATTCCTTAGTATATTAAGTATATATCCTTAGTATATTCCTTAGTAGATTTGCGCTGGACTGAATCTAGTTTATCGATATTCCCAGTCTGTGACATCAATCAGCCTCTGAACTTGGCAACACTCCAACAGTTTAACGTAAAGGTTTGCATAAGCTGCAAAGTATTAATCTGTAAATAAATTCGTCACATTCCTTTTCGAGTTTCATAATGAAACGGTGTCGTGCTTCAAAAATCATTATTTCTATCAGATGTTTAGTGTCACACCATTGGTGTATGCACGTGGCGAGCTGACCTGAGCCAGACTCTCATTCGATTAAAGCATTTTAATTTATACTTCGTACCTAAGCAACACGTTCTAAATATTCACTTCCCACTGGATCCCATTATACCTAATTAATTTAGAAACTTAACCCTAACCTCAAATCCCAAACCGTACTTCAGGTTTCTTTGGCCCTAATGCAATAATCCAACTTGGCTAGAGTCAGCCAGCTTGCATCATATCAGGTGAGCAATAAATTCCATCTTACAATAACCGAATCACCTAGTCTGGTCATGACTCATTTCACCATCATAAGCTTAACGTTTCATTCTAGTCCTGCAACCCAAAGCTAAAACATGTCTCTACCCGGTTACCTACATCCCACGCCTGCTGCCAGTGGTATCCAAAAGCCTCTAATAGTGTCTACAATCATCGTATCCCTCAGATCACATGGAAGGCTGAGTATGATTACTAGTTGTACAATTTCTATGGCGATGACCTAATATCTCTGTAATGTGTGGTGCAGTGGTAACCCGGACCACTGCACTGTGACTGAGGTTGGCGCTAATGACCAAGCTGTCGACGCGCCATTAAGCTTCATCCCCCCCCCCTTAGGAATATGACTATTGTCAGCCCTATTAGAGGGGGTTAGTTACCATTGCTAGCAGATTTGTTACGAGGAGATTTGATACGAGGGACTAGCTAAAGACAAGGATATGTTAGTTCTGGTAGACTAGAATGGAATATTACGATTAGGATGGTGAAAAGAATCATTCCTGGAGTGGATGATTCAGTTATTGAAGGATGGGATTTAATGCTCGCCCCTGACTTACGACGCAGTCTTGCTATGAGTCTAGCAAGTTCGGAAGTTACATTGCGTTAATCCCAAAGAAGGTTTTAATGAGGTTCGGGGCTTGGAATTGGAGTTAAGTCTCAAAGGGAATTAGGCCAAAAGGAAACCAAGGGGAAGGGAGGGCTGGGAGGGGTACTGGTTAGAGCCGATGCCAAAATCGAAATGAAAGTCAAATGGGGGCTTAGCTCAGGTCTATTCGCCTCGTGCGTGTAACAATGGTGTGACATTTGACTAGTGATGTTCTATATTTCCTACGTGTATTAACACTGGCGATAGCCAGTGTTAGTAAGGGTCGACCTAGGACCTCTGTGTTAAACTCTCAACTTTGAGAGCTTATAACTCCGTCAAAAGTAAACATATTTAAACCAAATTTGGAATCTAGCCTTGACTAGTAAAGGCCTGTCTGCAGTCCAAAAATTGTGAAATTCGGTCCAGCCAAACCCGAGATGCAGACAAGGGCCAAATAGACAACTTCTTGTTCAGCTTCTTGTTGTTGTTGTTGTTGTTCTGGGGATACTTTCGTCTGTCCTCTCTACAGGTCAAACCATTTGTCCTATAAAGCTGGTTCTTAGCTCATTTTACAGGTATTGCTCTGTAGATGTGCCCTTTTTATAAGGCCTTTTCTAATTGGTCAAGTGGTTCAAGGGTTACGGAGCTCTAAACCACCAGATTGATTGTTTTACATTGTTTTAAACATTGTTATTATGCAACAATACCAATTAGCAAACATCAGCTGCGAGACATAGACTGAAGATTAAAGGATTTGTTTCTATTGTTAACATTGGCGATAGCTAGATTAGTGAGGGTCAGCCTAGGGTCTCTTGTGTTAAACTATCAGCTGTGACCGCCAACTGCACTGTTTTACAGTTTAGCTGCAATTCTAAAAGTAACACGAATTAATAAACAAAAACGGAACGTTAAATGTTTAGAGTAAGGATCTAAAAGTCAAAACCTAGAAGGAACACGGACAAGCTTTGACAGTTAGGGTCTAGGTGTAAAATTTTGTCAGTAAGAGGCTGGAAAGCATTAGACCCTTACTACCCGGTGGTCAGCAATAAATACATTTTCACGAAAAACTGGAAATCATCCTACAATGACCCATGTGATGATCAAGTGGTAGTATGGTTATACGTTTCCTGCTTTGCTTTACGTTGAAAATTATTTTTCAATTTAGTAACATGCCAGCATATTCGTAGCAAACAGCATTATGGTAATCCTCTACCATAAATCTACGAAATATAATAAAAATTCTAAAGCATCAAAAGACAAAATGCCAAACTTCACAAGAAAATTGTGTTATTAAAGTTCCAAAACAATATTCTGAGAACAAAGAAAACCTGCTACAACCGTTCATACACACGTTCAGTTCGAAGAGACTAGAACTAATCTAACCACCGGGTAGTAAGGGTCTAATGCTTTCCAGCCTCTTACTGAC
>JAHWFP010204898.1:59495-74322 GCA_023313725.1 Lithobius niger | reverse complement strand
TCCAGCCTCTTACTGACAAAATTTTACACCTAGACCCTAACTGTCAAAGCTTGTCCGTGTTCCTTCTAGGTTTTGACTTTTAGATCCTTACTCTAAACATTTAACGTTCCGCTTTTGTTTATTAATTCTATTTTGTTAAACTTAGGAAACGAATGTGACAACATTGCTTAACAGTTTGCAATGCTTAGCAACTTGCACTGAAAATTAATTGTTGAATGTTGGTAGTCTTGTGTAGTCCAATAAACAAATTCTTCCATGCACAAAGCAGAAATTTTACAGATAACTATTGTTTAACCGTGGAACGTGCCTTTTGCTGGTTTGGGAGTTAGGGGAAGCGTAAATTCAGAGTTACCAATCAGCCTCAAATTATTTTAAACGCAGTGTTGCAGCATTTTGTTATTGTGGTTGTTGTCGTTTTTTTTCTAGGAAACACGAACCCAAACTGAAGTATCTGCCCCATGATGATGATAGGAACAATATAGCTGTAAAATTTTGTTATTGTTCACTAATACAAAAATGAACAAAATATTTGGCTTACAATAAAATACATGAAAACATGAGTCGTAGCAGATAACAACAGCATGAATGCAGAAGTGCTGCTTTTCCCACTGCTGCACGTGGCGAATTCGGTGGACTTCTCAACAAAGACTGAGGCACACGTAAATGTATTAGAAAACAAAATGCAATCCAAACGTCAATTACTGTGTAACATCGTGTAGTTAAAAACGTAAATCGGTTATGTTTTTAGGTTTAAGTGAACCAGTGTCAAAACAGCAAAGTAACACGAATATTAAGCACTACACAGATTATTAGGTATGTTCTAGAAAAGTTTCCAGTGTTAAAATATTGTATTTCTTGTATGTATCAGTAAAGTGTTATGTTACTGCTGTCCTCGAAATGGAACTGAAGCTCCCCCCCCCCTCTAAAAAAAGAAAGGGACCATAAAACCGTATTTTCGTGTTTTCCTAATTACTAAGAAGAAAATGGATTTTATAAATTTGTACCACAAATCTACCCCAAAACAAAATTTGTTAACGATTTCCGCCAAGCTTTACAGCCATTTGAAGACAAGGCGTCAAAAGCCAAGGTCTTTTGCCAAGGTAATCTCTCTGGCTAAGACTTCAAACGTTATGTGAAATAATTGAAAATTGAGCAATAAGCAATTTCCGTATATTTCATTTAACCTTCTTAACATTGCTTGGTGGGATTAAATGGCGAAAGAGCTAGGAATTTGATATCACTACTTCAAATGGGAGAAAAGCTTGGCGAGAAATCTTAACAAGTTTTGTTTTGGGGTAAATCCATATTTACAGAAAATAACGAAGTTATTTTAATTGCTCAGCACAATCATTATGGCAACGTCAAGCGTATCTTTTAATCAGCCGTAATGGTATGAATTAAACTAATGAGCATGTCACGTGACTTCACTGAAAGCTCAATGTTGGTTGTTAAGGGCTTTTATTGGAAGAAACTCTAGTTGCAGCTAAGTCATCAATACACGTCCATTTGTGTATTAGGCTAACTGCAATGTTTTTGGTAAAATCCGTAAAATTAAACATGACAGAAAGCCAAATCAGCCAAATTAGTGACAAACAGAAATAGGTTTGCATATGCATTTATTTATCTATAAATTGTTAAAGTTTACTGCTGGTGGTGGGAGGTAATGGATTGTATGCAATCGTATTTACATCATCTATTATTCTGAAATTAACGGGTGCAATAGCGATGTACAGACATTTTTACCACATTGACGATATTTGGACCAAAAAATCTGCGATTCAAGTTATGGTTATGTTCGTGACGCCATCTGCCTCTGGACTTTTCAAAAATTCAATAATTTAACAGTAAAGATAAGCACTAGCTGCAAAGCATTGTTAAACAATTTCGTCACATTCCTTTCCGAGTTTAACAATCAAAAGTTGTCATGCTGCAAATATCATTAATTTTATCAGATGTCAAGTGCGATACCATTGTGCAGGGTGATCCACAAAACATGCTGCATCAAAAACATTCCAAAGTTCGAGAAAAAATAAATAAGTGGGACCACTTTTCTGAATCCAAAATTCAATTCTGATTCCGAAAAAGTGGATCCTATTTTTCGTAAAAAAAAAAATTGAAAAAGACTTGGAAAAGATTCTACTTTCGTTCAGTGTAGCCATGATTCTAAGTCAAATTTGGTAAAAAAAAAAATGCTCAATATAGAACGTGGATTTATGAATCGAAGGTGTGAATCTTAGTCGAATGATGTGGTCCCCATCTCCCTTTTTCATGTAAAAAAAATGCTGTTGTTAGCACCCTCCAGAGCCATAAAGGGACACACGAAGTCAAATTAAAAGTAAATAGTTTTAAAAACCCAAAATTACAGTATGGTTAGGGTAAGCATTTGCTGCACTGGACCTGGATTGATACATGGGGGAAAAGGTGTTAAGACAACGTTATCACCCAATTTCGCGATCTCAGTCCTCCTTTAACAATAGAACACGACGGCATTGCAACAATGGTTTAGGGTTGAGGTGCAAAAGGAGGAGTGATATCGGATATCACGCCTGCTCTTGGATATCGCGCCTGGACATCACGCCTGCTCATGAATTAAAGAACATCATGCTTGCTCCAGTTGTTAAAAAAGGAGATTACAACCTCGATTAAAATTAAAAACAGCATCGTAAAGAGCTAGTTTTGCTTCAGCAAGAAAAAAAAGCTTTCGTATGATTTATTTAATTTTTCTTGTAGCACGAAAACATTATGACACTAAACTGTAAAGGTTATTTCCGATTTAAAATTACAAACGACGTCACAGCCTTGATTAAAATTTAGAACAGATCCTTTATCCTTGTCAGTCTGAACAGTCCAAACTTTTGTTGGTGGGTAGCCCTCACCCTACCCGACTCCCGGTGTCCGCTTCTACGCCTTTCCTCTTCCCCCCCCCCCCCCCCACCACATCACACAAATCACGACAAAACCTAATCCTAGCCATTCTAACACAAACGTCTGTCATGGTTTTTATTATTTTTATTTATTTAATAAAGGCGGAGCTTTCCAACTTGAATTAAACCCAAACCAAAATATTACACATTAAGTATACATTTATTTATCACTAATAAATAGACATAAATCGCTGGAAATAATACTATAAAATTGGAAACAAACCAATAGCGAAAATCATACACTAGAAATAAAGTAGTTCGGTATTTTCCTTATTATTTATCACTAATCGAGCCTATTTGGCTCTCCGTCCTATAATTACACGTTTATTGTCTTGACGCATAACTATTCCAGATTCAGAAAACATCCACCACCACACAAAGAACGAATACTCAGTTAGCCAAACAAAGGTTCGCTGCTTTTATTTCTGTATTGTTACTCGATTCCAAAGTGCCCAATCACTGTTCATACCGCGGAAGCTCAACGCCGAATCGCCCCTTCAAACTACTTCTCTTACAAATATTTTAAAGAGTCGTCTGAAGGGGCTGTTCATCGTTGAGTTTCTGCGGAAGGAACGGTGATGGAATAGTTACAATCAATAAACGCGAGCACAGACTTTTTACTAAGGAAGAACAACAATGCTGCCAACAATGACATGTTTGTGGCATTGTCGACCTTTCTGAGCATAGGAACGACAGCACGATTTCTTCTTTGTTGTGTGCGTGCTGTACTATTGTTGTCGGACTGAGATCGTGATATTGGGTGATAAACAGGTTATCAGCCACTTTCCTCGGAGAGATACAACAATGGCTCGTCCCTGCAGGCCTCGACATTGTTATAACTCACTCCTTGGAAAGGTGGCTGATAACCTATACTTATTTTAGAAGCCAAAAGAAAAGATTGTAAAAAAAATGCACAACGGATGGCATTAAAATAAGGAAAATGTACACATGATGAAAAACAACCATCAATAAGAAATAAAAATTTATAATACACTTAACTGGTTACTAATCTACCGTTATCTGCATCTCAGCCTTCTTGTAACAATGCAGGAACACAACAATGTGCCCAGCACTTGTTTTAAGCAGTCCATTATTTAATTATCCTATAGCAATGACCTTAGAAGTATGAATTTTGTCAGCACTATTAAAATGGGGGGGGATTGAGGTTTAATGGCGCGTCGACAGCTTGGTCATTAACGCCAACCTCAGTCACAGTGCAGTGGTCCGGGTTGCCACTGCACCACACATTACAGAGATGTTATTCAAACCCCTAATCTAAATCTTGTCATACATCTGTACCTCCTGCAAAAATTGAAAAACACCGGACAGGAGGACAGACTTATCGCCCAACTGACGCGCAGTGTCATGCGGAAGATGGAAACGACGACGAACACCATCAAGTTGGCGGCAATCAACAAGTAAATGCCGGACCGTAAGTGGCCGTCGACACCAATAACACACAGGAGGGTCAACCCCCGCAAAACGAAACAGTGAGTAATCAGGGTGTGACCAATGCGCAAACGGGCCATCACAACCTCCTCACGGCGACTGCAGCGACACGCCGAGTGCCACTCCTCGACAGTGCCTTTAATGGACCGTAATTTATTACCGTCCAGTATGTCCCACAAGGTTTGCCAACAAGGTTTGTTAGGGAACAAGGCTGAGATCCCTACCGAGAGGGCCAGAAAGGGCCCCTTTCGTAGCAGAATCAGCTTGCTCATTCCCCGCTATCCCAACATGGCCCGGGATCCAGCAGAAAAGCACGGTTTTCCGCTGGCCAGACAAGCGGGAAAGCAAAGCTTGAACACGTTGTGTCAAGGGGTTCCGAGGATTGTAATTCGCCAAGGACTCCAGGGCACTCATGGAATCACTAAAGATAATGAAATGCGTCCCCTGAAGGTCAAGGATCCATTCCACCGCCAAACCAAGAGCCAAAAGCCCCGCAGAAAACACAGAATAGCCTGATGGAAGGCGATGGGCAACCGTTACTCCCTTACACACACAAGCACACGCCACGCCAACGTCTGACTTCGACCCATCAAAATGGGTTGGTGACCACTACTAGGTGATTTGGGACAAGGGGGGGGGCTGGCTGTATACGAGGGTTAGGTTAGGGTTGCAGGACTAGAATGGAACGTTAGGCTTACGACGGTGCAATGAGTCATAACCAGACTGGTGGTTCAGTTTATGAACCGTGGCATTTAATGCTCGCCTGACTTACGATGCACCCTGGTCGACTATAGCCAATTAGGGAAGTTGCGTTAAGGCCAAAGATGGCAAGTGAGGTTATGGAATTTTAAGTGAATTAGGCCAAACGGCCACAAATGGGAAGGGAGGACCAGGAATGTACAACTTAGAATCAATAAATCTCACAAATCTTCGATTACCAATTCCGAATTCATAATCGAACACTGTACGTAAAATAACTTTTCCTTTTCACCTTGCATTGTCGGATTACTACGTTCACTACATAATTATTGACATCGCGTCCTTCTTTAGGGCCTCTTAGCACACAGCGGCCAAACACCTTAGGTCGGCCATACTTGCTCTGTGTGCAGGTTTTGCTACGTGATCGAGAATTATCAATGAAACACGGACGTGGTCGTGTGGCATGTGGCCATGTTTTTTTGCAACAACAACCACTGGCCGCACGAACTGGCTGTCCACTGCTCGGGAGTCCTTATTGTCGTTCTGAAATGCGGACATTGGTAGATAAATAAGTTATCGCCTGCTTCAGTCGTGCAGAGAACCAACATGGCTCAGGCCTGCGGCTCATGACACTCGGGAAGCAGATAGTAACATGTGCGTAACAATTACTCAGGGATGAACGTACGTGGGCCCCACCTAACACAGGATGCAGAGATGACCGGCAACAACAGAGAACTAAAGAAACACGAGGCACGTATTTGTTTAGAAGACACTGGCAGTGTTTACTGAGAGGGAACCCGCTGAGGAAGCATTGAGTACTCATACCGGGTCTTCTAGCCACCCTTCCATTCCTTCTCTTGTCTCTTGTCTTGTTTGTAGCGTTTAAGCGCTGTCGTGCCCGTGCCAGGTATGTCATCCGTGAGGCTAGACGTGCTTCGTGGGCAGCTTATGTTTCGTCGATCACGCGCTCCACGCCTGCTCGGCAGGTGTGGCGGAAGGTGCGCCAGATCTCGGGGAGGAGCGTGCTTCCCTCGGTTTCACAGCTGAAGGTGGCGAATACCGTGGTCTCTTCTGTGCCAGATATCGCCAATTGTCTTGCGTCTGCATTTGCGCGGGTCTCGAGTGATGACCATTATGATCCTGGTTTCCTCGGGATTAAGCGTAGAGAAGAGGCTCACTTTCTTGACTTTCGCTCCGATGGGCTAGAGGAGTACAATTTACCATTTACCTGGCAGGAATTTGTTTCAGCTTTGTCCAAGTCACATGACTCCGCCCCAGGGCCTGATGATGTTCACTATCAACTGTTGAAACATCTGACCCTTGCCTCCCAGCAGTTCTTGCTGGGGATGTTCAACCGTGTGTGGGCAGAGGGCTCTATTCCAGCAGCGTGGAAGACAGCAGTGGTCATCCCGATTGTAAAACCTGGCAAAGACCCTACTTCTCCTTCCAGTTATCGCCCAATCGCTCTGACTAGCTGTGTCTGTAAACTTATGGAACGGATGGTCAGTGAGCGGTTGGTGTGGGTGTTGGAATCACGGGGATTCTTATCTGTGTCCCAGTGTGGCTTTCGACGGTTTCGGTCAACTATCGATCATCTAGTTGCCCTTGAATCAGATGTGAGGGAGGCTTTTCGCCTGCGTCATCATCTGGTTCAGGTTTTCTTTGACTTGGAGAAGGCGTATGATACGACGTGGCGTTATGGGATTCTCCGTAATCTCTATAACTATGGCTTGAGGGGACAGATGCCACTGTTGCTTTCTGCTTACCTCTCAGGCCGTTCTTTCCGCGTTCGTGTCGGGGCGACTCTTTCCCGCCCGTTTGTCTTGGAGAATGGTGTGCCTCAAGGTGGTGTTCTTAGTGTCGTCTTGTTTGCTGTAGGGATCAACCCCATTGCTCAGCAAGCTGCTGTTCCCCAGTCATTGTTTGTCGATGACTTCGGCCTGCGCTTTCGGGCAGCTCGCATGCAGACCTGCGAGCGGCAGCTACAGCTGGCAATTAACAAAGTCCAGACCTGGGCGGTAAGTAATGGTTTCCGGTTTTCTCCGGACAAGACTGTGTGCATCCACTTTTGCCGCCAACGAACACTGCACCCGGATCCTTGCCTATACTTGGGACAGGCACAAATTCCTGTTGTCCCACAGGCACGTTTCCTGGGTCTGGTGTTCGATTCCAGGTTGTCTTGGCTTCCACACTTACGTCAGCTTAAAGACAAGGCTTTGCGGGCGCTTAACATCTTGCGGGTCCTGTCGGGCACTTCATGGGGTGCCGATCGCGCTGCCATGTTGCGCCTCTACCGGGCCCTTGTCCGCAGCAAACTTGATTATGCATGTATGGTCTATGATTCGGCTAGTGACTCCACTCTCCAGATGTTGGACACAGTGCATCACAGTGGCCTGCGTGTGGCGACTGGGGCTTTTCGAACTTCTCCAGTGGTCAGCCTCTATGCTGAGGCCTCGGAGCCACCTTTGGCCATTCGTCGGCGACAGCTTGCCATTCAGTATGCTGTGCGTTTGCGTGCTGTGCAATCCAGTCCTGCTTGGTCCATGGTTTTTGGGCCAGACTTGCGAGTCGGTAGACGCAGGGTGGGTAAGGGTGATTTCCGCGATAGGCTCCAGCAGTCCTGTCAGGAGATAGCCTTTGAAATGCCCTGCGTCTTGAGGCTTGGGAGAATGCCAGTTGCCCCTTGGCTTGTCCCAGGTGGCAGTTTCATTTTTGCTCTGGCGTCCCTCCCGAAGGGTTCCACTCTACCAGCAAGGTACTTACAGGAGTTCCGGCGGCTGAGTTCTCAGTACGCCGGTTATCAGCGCCTGTTTACTGATGGGTCGAAGTCCGACATTGGCGTGGCATGTGCTTGTGTGTGTAAGGGTGTAACGGTTGCCCATCGCCTTCCATCAGGCTATTCTGTGTTCTCTGCAGAGCTTTTGGCTCTTGGTTTGGCGGTGGAATGGATCCTTGACCTTCAGGGCACGCATTTCATTGTATTTAGTGATTCCATGAGTGCCCTGGAGTCCTTGGCGAATTACAATCCTCGGAACCCCTTGACACAACGTGTCCAAGCTTTGCTTTCCCGCTTGCCTGGCCGGCGGAAAACCGTGCTTTTCTGCTGGATCCCGGGCCATGTTGGGATAGCAGGGAATGAACAAGCTGATTCTGCTGCGAAAGGGGCCCTTTCTGGCCCTCTCGGTAGGGATCTCAGGCTTGTTCCCTCAGATGCCTTTCCAACTCTGCGTCTGAGGTTACACGCTTTTTGGTAAACCTCGTGGGACAGACAGGACGGCAATAAGTTACGGGCCATTAAAGGCACTGTCGAGGAGTGGCACTCGGCGTGTCGCCGCAGTAGCCGTGAGGAGGTTGTGTTGGCCCGTTTGCGAATTGGTCACACCAGACTTACTCACTGTTTCCTTTTGCGGGGGGTTGACCCTCCTGAATGTTCTTGGTGTCGGCGGCCACTTACGGTCCGGCACTTACTTGTTGATTGTCGCCATCTTGATGGTGTTCGTCGTCGGTTCCATCTTCCGCGTGACATTGCGCGTCAATTGGGCGATAAGTCTGTCCTCCTGTCCGGTGTTTTTCAATTTTTGCAGGAGGTACAGATGTATGACAAGATTTAGATTAGGGGTTTGAGTAATATCTCTGTAATGTGTGGTGCAGTGGCAACCCGGACCACTGCACTGTGACTGAAGTTGGCGCTAATGACCAAGCTGTCGACGCGCCATTAAGCCTCAATTCCCCCCCCCCCCTCTTGTCTCCCTCTCACTTCTTTGACGAGCTGGAATAATTCACAACCCCTATTCCGCACCCACCCCATCTTGCGTGTTTCTATGCCATTTAAATTTCGAGCTCAACAACATGACAATGTTTAGGTTTAACCTGGCATCGTTTTCTACTGTTTGCCTTTAGGGCACATGATGTATTGTTGAGCGTTCGTCTATTGTGCTACCGTCGATGTGAGAATAAGATTTCGTTCGGACTAGAGGTGTGCACCACCTACAGCAAAATCAAGCACAACCTAAGCCGCAGATTCGGACCCTGTTATCACTGTTAGGTGTGTTAGTGTCAAAGCTGAGTTACTAAAAGATGAAGTATACATTTATTTAAGCTTTCGAAATAACTGAACTACTTGGAACTTGAAACAAATTTGGCAAATTGGAAACATTATGCTTCATTGTGGTGTGCTTCATTACTGTACATGCTAAAAATGAAATAAAATCAATTTGGATTATTTCATTTTGCAACAGCAAATGTGAAGTCGAACAGTAGGGCAAAGGGAGGGGGTGGGGTGGCAGGGGGCAAACTTTGATATGACGTAAAGTGAGAATAAATATACATTAAAAATAAGGTAGTCACACGTTTTCTAGCAGAGGGTGCAAAGCGAGGCGTAAAATTTGAACTCCCCCCCCCCCGCAAAAAAAAATTGTTTACGTTACTGACATATTAAGTGAAGTTATTCTTTGCTTTAGGTTATAACAAGTAATTAAATTTATTCTGTGTCATCTGCTTCCGTCATTATCCTTGTTGCATCGTCTGCTTTTATTTTTCAATCAGCTCAAGACGTGTATTTCGACGAATTATTCGGAAGTTAATTTCGGCCGTTTCAAATTTTACCAAGCTCAAAATGTCACGTTGCAGTACCACGACTTTGTTTAATCAATTCATGGTTTGCTTACCTTTTATAATGAAATTAACGCATGCAATTAAAACGAAATCGATACTCACCTTTTTCTCAATGGGGTCGCCATCTTGGAAATCCAATGCAGACAAATAAAGCTGAAAGAGCCATCCCCCTGATCAGAATTACTTAAACCAATGGGAACTTCACTCAGGTTGGCTCTGCTTGCGCGGACAACAGTGGTGTGACATTAAATTGACAAGTGATTTTATATTTGGTACTTGACAACTTTTCATTGTTAAACACAGAAGTAAGTGTGACGACATTGCCTAACAGATTACAATGATTAGCAACTTATGTTGAAACATAATTGTTAAATGTTGCGAGTCTTGCGAAGTCCAATAAATAAATTGTTCCATGCAGTGAATATAGCTGAAACGTTGTAGAGAGCTGTAGTTTAGCAAAGGAACGTGCCATTTGCTAGTTTGGGGGTTAGGGAAAGCATAAATTCGAAGTTACCAATCGATGTCATTACTATTTACAGAATATAATTAAATAATTTTAACTACTGGGCACAATTATTATGGCTATGTTAAGTGTGTCTTTTAATTACCATACATACATTATGCTAAT
The DNA here is from genome assembly GCA_023313725.1 of Lithobius niger. Taxonomy (NCBI): domain Eukaryota; kingdom Metazoa; phylum Arthropoda; class Chilopoda; order Lithobiomorpha; family Lithobiidae; genus Lithobius; species Lithobius niger. Next base: position 64,008 of record JAHWFP010204898.1, on the reverse strand, counting down.
TAGTAGGTCGCGTGACTTCATTGAAAGCTCATTGCTGTAAAACTTACTGGTTGCTGTTGGTAACTGCTGGTTGCTGGTTGACACGCTGGTTGCTTTAGAATCAACACCATACGTTCTTTGTGTGCTAGGCTAAGTGCAATGGTTTGAGTAAAATCTGTAAATTTAAACATGACGGAAGGCCAAATCAGCTTGATTACTGACAGAAGGAATTACGTATGCATGTGCATTTATTACCCATAATTTTTTTATGTTAATAGTGGGAGGTAATGGATTGTAGGCAATACATATTGACATCATCTATTATTTCTTCACAGAAATATCCTGAAATGAAAGGGTGCATAATGATATGACGTTTTTACCACCTTGGTGATATTTGGACCAAAAAAACTGCAATTCAAGTTATCCTCAAGTCTGTGACATTATCAGCCTATGGACTTCTCAAGACTCCAACACTTTAACAGTACAGATTAACACTAGCTGCATTTCACTGTAATTTGTTAAACAATTTCTGCACATTCCTTTCCGTGTTCAACAATGAAAAGATGTGGTGCTGCAAATATAATTAAATTTATTAGGTGTCGAGTGTCGCACCATTGTTGTATGGCACGAGGCGAGCCGATCTGAGTCAAGCTATCATTCGATTAAAGCATTACAATTTTGTCTTCGGCTTTAAACAGCACCCTTCGAATTCTCCCTTTAAAGTGGATCCCGGTAGGCCTAAATTAAGTTCGAACTTAACCTTAACTCTTAATCCTACTTTGGCCCAAACGCAGCGTCCCGATTTGGCTAGAGGTGGCCAGCCTGCATCACATAAAGCGAGCAATAAATTCCGTCTTTCAATAACTAAACAACCCAGTATGGTTTTGGCTCATTTCACCTTCACAAGCCTAAGGTTCCATTCTAACTCTGTAACCCAAACCTAATACTAGGATGTACCCAGTTCCCCATATCTACTGCTAGTAGCGTCCAAAATACTTTAATACTGCTCACAATGACAAGGCTGGGTCCGATTTCCTTAGAGATATGAATATTCACAGCACTATCAGAGGCTGTAGTTTACTACTTCTAGGAGATTTCAGATAAGAAAGACTGCCTATACCGGAGGGTTTGGTGAGGTTTGTAGGACTAGATGGAACGTTAAGCTTACGATGGTGAAATGAGTCATAACCAGACTGGTTGGTTCAGGTATTAAAAGATGGGATTTAATGCTCGCGTAACTTACGATGCAGCCAGGCTCACTCGAGCCAAATGGAGAAGTTACATTGCGGTAAGGCTAACGAAGGCTCTGGACTAGGAATTGGAGTTAAGTTTCTGAGCTAATTAGACTAAAATAATGCCATTGGGAAGGGAAGACTGGGAAGGTACTGGTTAGTTCCAATGCCAAAATCAGAATGACTTAATCTAATGAGTGCTTTGCTCAGGTCAGCTTGCCTCGTGCATAAAACAATGGTGTGACATTTGAAAAGTGATATTTGATATTTGCTTTGTGCCGACTTTTCATTGTTAAACTGGGGAAATGAATGTGACGAAATAGCCTGACAGATTACGATTACAATGCTTAGCAACTCGCTAAAACTTAATTGTTAAATGTTGGGAGTCTTGCCAAGTTCAATGGATGATAATGTTGAGGATAACTAGAATTGTAGATTGTTGGTCTAAAATATCGTCAATGCAGAGAAAATGTCACAATAGCGATATGTATGAGGTCAATGAAGGAGGTATCTGGAACGAAGGGGAACGCATTCATAGTAAAGTAAACTGGCCATAATTTAGCAAATAATGGTGGAGACAATTGAATTACAAGGAAAAGACCAGCAGAAAAACATGTCCTATGCTGACTGTTTTTACGGCCAATTCATAATAACAGGCATTTGCAGCAATATATATTATGAATGTGTTTGGTTTAGATAGCAGTGTTTGAACTAGGTACACATAATTGCTCAAATTGCTTATGTAATTTTAAATGCAAATAGGAAAGAATGATAATGAATTAAAAGAAGGTATGTTTTTATGCTGCCAAAGAAAATACAAAATTTTCAGTCGTAATAATCATTCTGGCAGATTAAAGAGAAAGTAAATCAAATTGTTAACAAAAAAATTACCGGTTTATTTTTCTCAATGGAATTTATTTATTTTAAAATGCTACTCAGGGTTGGTTTATAGTCACAATGTGATTTCGCATTTGTTGAATAAGTGTTTCTAAGGAACATATTATTTCCAACATAAAATTCAGCACCAAGTTAATGGCACACTTTTGTTCTAATTGATCCGCAGGAAGTACAAACATATCTCCTACTAACGAAAATCAAGAACTGCAAGAGGAAATCAAGTAAAGAAAGAGAGTGTTGCCAAAGTTGATTGAAACGGTCAGACCACAATGTTCCAAAAGTGCATTATCAATTTAAACTGTATCGGTTATTAACAGACAGTAGATTTGTCATGACGTAGTTTTCATTCTTCGTAATGATTACCACGGTGCAGTAAAAAGCCAAACTACGTGGGCAGTGATGATTACCAACCGAACGTTACGTTTCATAAAGCATTTATTTACCAACAGCAGTTATTTGCCTTCCATAGAAACATCAGCATCACTTTCTAGATTAACGGCGACAAAATAACATTCCTAATAATTTTGAGCGGTGTGATAGAGGTTGCTGCTTGTCCTTTAACAATCGTCACAGGGTCATGGCGGGTCGTTGGTCCCACCCTTTAATGTGGGGTCTCTGTGAATCTCTTTTATTAGCATTTAAACATTGATTAAATCGATACAGCCATCTTTTCCTAATTGTTTATGTTGAGGGAATGGCATCAGTCTACCCCTCGTGAATGTTGATCATTTTTTTATGGAACAGTGTTGGTTCGTGTGTTCTTTCAAAAGCTATCATGAGGTAATGGCAGTTATTAAAGGTATTACCCAACGTAGCTGTTTGCTCGAGTGTAATAACGCTTTATGCACTTTAGCAGTTTATTAAACTGAATCGATATTTACTTTTCATCATCATTAGTTTTAAATTCTAAGACATTAGTACTATGCATGTTATTAGTATATTGTTACATGCTTCTTCTTCGTGATCTCGGGGAATGCTGTATTGAGTATTAAACTTGTTTAAGGTATCTTACTTGAAGCTCTGCTTAAAAGCTTGTTGGTGTGAAACGTTTGTTAGTGCTTCCGAAATTATGGGAGCGACTCTAGCGAAGTGAGCAGAACCCCCTATGATAGAACTCCAATGCAACGAAAGAGATCACATCAAGGAACATCTACTTGCTAGATAATGACAACACTTTGCATAGAGGACTAACTATGGGTGATTCTTAAAAAAATGATCGAAAATCCATCATGGTGTTGAGGAATAATGACCAAAGAACTGTTCCATATTATAGCCAATGGGAAGCTCGTTACTCCATTATAAGTCTGTCAGGAAGAAGGGAAGCGAAAAAAAGCTGCGCATGTTAGGTACACTGTGAGGGAAGTCGCCAGGGGAAAATGGGGTGGTTGGGTCTGAGGACAGGGAAACTATGATGAACTTGGAATTTGAGAGGAAGATAAGAGAACTGCAGAGATGGTGTGGAAGAGAATCCAATGTAATGAAAGAGATAACAGCACATGAAAACTACTCACTTGATAAAAAGCTTCATGCTCATTGAGTTATCGAAACGAACTAAGAACAGCATTTGTTAGCATGACAACAAAGGTGGTTTTCGGGTGAAACGGAGTGGCCGAGTTTGGAAGATAGGGAAGTAATGATGATGATAGAAGTTGGTAAGAGGATGAGGAAACCGTGGAGACTGTGTGAAATCAAGTAGGTGTGCAAAGCCAAGGAGGTGTGGAACAAAGTGGGCAGTCCATAGCAGGAGATTAGTTGTAAAGAATGTCCAGTTCAGGATGGGGGACTTTGAAAAAGGGGGGGGGGATGAAAAAAGGGGACGAAGAAAGTGAGACTGAACTGGTATGTTAATACCCAAAAAAATTATTTTTTAACAAAAACCTGCCAAAGTACCCTCTCTAACCATCCGGAAAACAAAAATCCGATATGGATAATTATTCCCTTTGTAACCTTAATTCAGCTCGAAAGTTGGCTGAATCATGAACACACAAGGATACAGAAAAATTCAGCCATTCATTAAACTTGCGTTAATCAAAACCTAATTAGGGCTAACTAATAGAGTTCCTGTTACTCATTTATTAACTGCTTTGTAAGCCTAATTCATCCAATAATTAATGCCTTTTTTCCGCAGTCAGCAGTCCAGCTTACCAATGAGCAGCTGAATCAGAAATTCAGCCAGTTAAAAATGATATACAGGTTAGGGTGGTGAGGTGCTGTAATTAGTTCCTTCAAAATTGTCTAATTAGTTTTTCATTAAGCTAATTAGTTAAGGATTAATCACCATTCACCTCGTCTTATTTCCAGTTAACCTGGCTGAATCTGCCTAACTAAATCTTTAAAATATTGTCTTAATTTTACTTTTTCAATTGTTTTGTTTAGATAATTTGTTGCTTAACTAGGTTAAATTG